>JAGDQP010004475.1:73493-84810 GCA_022664845.1 Lepisma saccharinum
ATTATTATTATTATTATTATTATTATTATTATTATTATTATTATTATATGGACAATTAGTGTTATCGTTCGTCTTATTATACTATAAATATTAGTAGCATTGCACCTATTTCTGTTCTGCTATTGTGACCTTAATTACCCCTGATCTGAATCCCGTATTGAAAAGTATTCGAGCATGTATTGTAACTGTCAGATAAATTCCAGCTAGCTTAATTCTAGTTTTCATTATGGTTTCTTCAAATTGTATTATTCTTCGAGCACTGGCAAAGCTGGCGACAAAGATATTCAGGTGTTAAGTATGTCAATGAACTTACAATTCTCATTATTAATCATCAATATTGAATACTGCCAGATGTAATTTAACCTGCAGTGCAATTTGGAGCAGGAAGACACGTTTATTCTTAGAATGAAAGCCAATATATTACACATGCATTTTGACTCGCTGGGAAAGACCAATATGACCCGCACTCACCAATAATTTATAGACAATAACATCTGATCTATAAGTGTCCATTCAATCACGTATTTCAAGTTATAATGTATAGGAATGCCAACCACCTGAGTCAAATAATTTCGTCACCGTCATACAAGTTAGAGTCGCCTGATCGAAGTTAATCAATGCCATCGGATATCAGACATCCGCGCATCTTGAATTGCAATAAGGGAACGTGCTAAAATCCAGTTTCCAACTTTCAGTATTCCACAGACTGAGAAACACATTTCCTTCTAGATTTCATCAAAGTTAGCTAACCTCAGCTGCACAACTTGTAACCTCATTGACTCAATCAATTCTTCCTACAACACTTAACTTCTCCCTGCTCTGGACAGTTTTTGGACTTAACTTATTCTTCTTCATACTTCTACAAGTGTAACTCACTAACAGCGAATTTTGAACATTAGCCAATTCAAGCCCCTTGGACGGTCACGTGGCCAACAAGTGCTTACGAACAGCTTAAAAATTGAGTCCATGCCATCGGACAATTTCGATTGTGATGGTATTTAAACTATTTGCGAAATGTGTTTCAGCGTGACTCTATAATGATTATTGTTTCCCGGGATCGATTGCAGACAAATGCTACATATCCTACATTGAAATAAAAGTACAGGGTTTGAAATACCGACACTTTGGACATCTCACCACTGAAAATATTATAGGTTAACTTCATGTCAATAATGTCATATAGCTCCGAAATAGTTAAGCTTCCCATCAACTGTTCCATTGAACTCTATTCAACTTGAACTCTATTCAAGGCGAAGAGGAAGAAGATTCGGCGGTGGAAATGCAAGATAATAAATGAGTTCAGCGTTAACAAAGTAATTAAAAGTGCAAAATTGCTTTTCTTCTATAAGGTACGATTAATTGACTCTCTCAACGGTGAATGTAAGAACAGTGACTCACTTTTTCAATAATGTAAGCTGTACTTATATTAAAAGGACGACTCAGAAGTGTCTGTGGAAATAAAGTGAAATAATTTATACTAGGAATCACAATTTGAATATTTTTCATGTATAAATTTCTATACGTAGCACAGAAGACGCAAATGGTCAATTAAAATACTCTGTTTATCAGCTTTATTTGTCGTGTATGTTTAGGGCACTGTTTGAATGTTTTCCTAGGTAGTGACCTCGACATTAAAATTTTGTTTCCTATATTAAGGGACACGACCTGTGTAAGAAGAACTTGGAGTCACATGAAGCTCTCCTTTTGTAACTTCAACGTATTACTTAGACATTCGAGTACTTATACAATTTTGGACATATGTATACTCATTCTACTCGGACACATGAATAACTAATTTTCGGCATCATTTAATCACAGCTTATAAACGAAACTATATGTGTCAACTCGCAAAATATCCATAAGAACTCACAATACTAACCTTTTCACATACCTAGATCTTCGAGATTAATGGCAAGTTTTATAAGAACCTTTTCCCTTCAAATACATTTTGAAAATAAGACAAAACTTCAAGGTCGTGCCTGTTGTGACCTTGGAAGTATTAGGCACAATACCAATATTTTAAAATATTATAATTAATTACAATTTCAACGTATATTTTGTGTACCTCCAAGAAACACTGGTTATTCAACGAGAAAGATTATGCTTTTATGATTACATGTAATGTATTTAATGACATTCTACAATGCTTAGCTCAAAGGCACACATTTGTATGTATATGTGTGTAAGAGCAGTCTTAGAAATGCTACCAGATCTAGGTAAGAGCGCCCAGCGGTCAGAAAGCCCAATTGTAAGAATCTTGCGAACGTCCACTAAAACAGTGAGAATCCTCAGCAAAGCGGTTAAAACGTCCAAATGCACAAATAGTCAGAAACCCGAGACGTAAAAACTGCAACAATGCTAACCGAAACTTTCAGAACGACCACCCCAACGGGCATACCGACCTCCAAAACTGTCAGAAAGCCCAACAGTTGCAACGCGCACCAATCCGGTTATCCAACCCGAAAATCAATGATGAATTTTGGAGTGGCCAGGCGGGAAATTCCTGTCCCTGGGTTTAAATATTACTGGAAGATTTTGGGTATTTGCATATTATATTCTGCAATTTTCATCCACATAACACAAGAGGAACTAAAATCTTTGTATGAATGCTTTACACATTTGTAAACCATCATACCTTTATTGGGAAATTCCATAAATAATTGTTATTTAATCTGATCATTGAGGAATCGAAACCCGGAACCATGGAATTTCATCGTTGTTTTAACGCTTGGGCAATCAGAAAGGTGCTCGTTTAAACAGTTTAAGTGGTCGTTCTGACCGGTGGACTTTCTGACCGTTTCAGTGGGCCTTCTGAGTGGTGGGCTAACTGGCCTTTTTTTGAGCGTTGTTTCCGTTTTATTGATCGTTTTGGTGGACGTTATGGCCGCATTACAAGTGAGATTTCTGAACGGTTAGCGTAGTGACCTAGACCCATGTCACCATAGCTATACATTGTTTTGGTTCTGACAGATATGCGAATATGAATTGAGTATGAATAGATAAATGTATTTAAGAATTTGTCATCATTTAAGTGCTAATATAGAATGTTCTACAGGTCAATGCTGAATACGTACCTGTTAAAGCCACAGTGTTTATCGCAGGGTCTTCTTCTCTTTGCCAAAAATTACAGTATTTCGCTTTCCAAGCTCACAATATGAAAGTTTAAGAACATTCCTTTTGGTATCAGTAGATAATTGAATTAATTATAATTAAATCTTCCTGTTACCCACTCCGACGTTTAATTTGCTTACTTACTTGGTTGACTTTCTATTTATACATGGTAATATATCTGAAGTGTTTCTCTCTTGTAGTGACAGCAAGAAAGAGTACGACATGAAGCATGAGAGGAGGGGAAAAGCGCTGATATTCAATCACAGCATATTTAAGCGTTTACCAAAAGGAAGCAATCGCGATCTATTAAAGAAAACTTTCAAGAAGCAGCTCGGATTTGAAATTACATTTCATAACTTTCACTCATTTCATGACATCAAGGAATTGTTTCCTTCTGGTAAGTATACAATGGAACAAGAATTTTCCATTTTTGTAGCGAGTTTTAATTTGGTTTTATTAAATATAATTGTTTTAATCGTTACATGATTTTGCAAATTATCAGATGAAACATGGTTTCTTTAATTCTTGCAGACAATCATGGGTCATAGCAAAGTTTCCATTTTTGTCATAGTCTGACATCAACTCAGTTCTCTACACAAAGCTTAAGCATGTATGGAGATTAAATATTGGATCAGCAATGTGGATATAGAAGGAATAGATCCACATTCTATCAGATATTCATCTTGAGGCAGATACCAGAGAAGAAATGGGAATAAAATGGGATAGTTCACCAGTTGTTCATTGATGTTAAAGAAAGGATAGGATTCTATCAAAAGAGAAAAGTTATAGTGTCCGGGTACGAATTGGAGTTCAAACCGTTTATTCAACAAATGAAAATGTAGCTCAGCGACCCTATATAAACACTGCGGATAGGTAGTAACATGAGATAGTTTCTAGTTTCGCAGTGGATTGAAACACGGTGATGCGTTATCACCACTACTGTTTACTTTTGCGCCAGATAATGCGATTGTGATTTTTAAATAAGAGGAAAAAAGGACTAACATTGATACGCTCGATCCATTTACTGTATATGCCGATGATATAGACTTAATAGATTTAAAATGAATGCACTACAAAGCAACAGTGGTATGTTACTAGAAGCTTTCCATAAAATAGCTCTACATATGAACGTACAAAAATCAAAAGAAATGATCAGCCGAAACACAGAGGATAAAATAATAAAAATATAACAATTAAAAAATGTGATCATAGAGAAAGTAAACGAATTTAAATACTAGAATGCACATGCAACAAGTAAAATCGAGGTCACTAAAGAAATAGAAAGTCGCTTGTATATTTCTGTTCACTCCTTAAGCTCCTAACCTCGCGATTAATATCAAGGATGTTAAAATTGAAAATTACCAGAATGGTTATTGTGCCAATAATACTTGTTGCGAAAGTTGGAGCACAACCGTAAAAATATGAACATAAAATGCGTTGTCTGAAACTAAGGTTTATAGAAAAATATACGTCCGAAACAGGACGAGATGACCAGAGAATGGAAAAGATTGCATAATGAAGCACAAACTACAATTCATCCGATGTTGTGGGAATAATGAATAATAAGATGGACAGTATATGTAACTCGGATGGAGGAAAACGGTGATTATATTCTAACGTAGATAGCCGGAGGGAAAGAGACAGTTGAGAAGATTGAAACGTGATTAGGATGACAATATTAGAAGGGGTTCGTGATGAAAATTGGTTTAATCTTGTCCAGGGTGCAATCCAATAGTAATGTCTATATTGGCGATGAACTTGCGAAGCTTATACGCCATGGAATTATACAGATTTAGTTCAAAAAATTATTTTCAAATCGACCTTGGAAACTATCTCGACAACGAAGTGCAATTTGATTCATGGGCGATATAATGTATTTTTGTTTTGATATAAATAATCAATGTTCGACTATACCTTTTCGATGCACCCTGTACGTAATAGCTAT
This sequence comes from Lepisma saccharinum, assembly GCA_022664845.1. Taxonomy (NCBI): domain Eukaryota; kingdom Metazoa; phylum Arthropoda; class Insecta; order Zygentoma; family Lepismatidae; genus Lepisma; species Lepisma saccharinum. The sequence continues at coordinate 78,550 of JAGDQP010004475.1, forward strand.
ATATCCCTATATGTTAAGAAAGCATATATGAAACATTCATTACAAATCCTGGTGATCTCAAGTATATAAGAGAATATGAAATTGTTAACTGTGGTACATGATTAAATCATACGGCATATATAATGGTGAACAATGCGTATAGGTAGACTATACTAATTTTAATTTTGCAAACTAGATCCTTAAAAACTTTATACTTGATTGTACATAATTTTAAATACTTCGAAAATGGTATTATAAGTTTGTAAATTCATTTTAGAGCCCATTCTTAAAACAAATATTACTTTCTAAAAAACTAGGAATATACACATATTCGCTACCTTCAACACAAGAAGCATAAACACAAAACTTTTAGTTTTTTTACGACCTTCCATTAAATGGAACCTCATCAGAATGAAAATTGGCCAAAAAGCATGCGATATAAAAATAAGCACTTCGCCATTTTGTATCCAATATGGCGGCTACGATCAATAAGCGAGTCATGTCACCAGTAGATTTTACATACTGTAAGAACCTCAAACAAGTGTACAGTTAAATTGAGGGTACATTCAAGTGAACATGAAATAGAAGCTGGTTCCATAACTTCAAAATTGTAATTTGTTTGTAGGGCATTTCCTGTTGGTTAGGCCCTTGACATCTCATAAGTTTACGCGGTTATTTTAGACATTTTCTACGAAGTACAGTAAAAAATCGTTTGTAATATATTGCATCCAAAAAGTAATTAAACAGAAAATATATTAGATCATACACATCTTTAACTAGAATATTTCTTCTGAATATAGCTTACAATGAATATTAGACTTATTTTCTAACAAAACTAATTATCAAATACAGCATGCCATGCATCGTTTTACTAAACATTTTTGTAGACCATTAATCATATTTGTAAAGGAATTCCTCAGAAATAGAGGTGAAGAAAGTGAAGTATGTGGTCCGTTGTAATTCAAAGTGCCCAGTAATTAATACTGGTTCGTATTTAAGATTTGATTTATCTCAATTCTTCAGTCAACATGTACAAACATGAGCTATGTATACCGCCAGTTTCTTGTAAAGAATCCGGACAGATTTTACTGCGTACAGAATTAAATTGTTTAATGTACCATGCATATTGCGAAGACTACATCTCATATCGACAACATTCTGCACTAGGGTTTAACTAATCAGTATGTCTCGTAATATTGAAGCAAAGTATCTCAAGATTTTTCTAGGTACATATGCAGTTGTATTCAGTAATGATCATTATAATATAAAAATGCACTTGGCTCCAGGTTACACACCAACCATGTGTATGACAACCTTTACGTATACAAATAATATCTGAACGCAATGTACTTAAGTTGCAAGGATACATTTTACAAACCTTCTACTTTTGGTTGAACAAATGCATATCTCACCTTACAGAACAGTCAAAAAGGAAGGCGACACTCCATTGTTGTCCCATGTTACACATTGGCGCCATAGACAAGGAAATAGGAAGTCCACATTTGTTCGTGTTGCCTCGGGCATTAGAAATGCCTCTGGATAAAACAACAATCATGTTATTCACTACTGTGGACTGCTGACATCTGTATACGCGAGGGCGGAGTCGGAGCTTAATGAGGGGTAGGAAGACACTATTCAGTATCCAATAATAAGTTTTTTTTAGTAGCTGGTGACCAGGTTGCCAGTAGCATTTAATGAAAAGTAAGACAGTATCCCCGAGCTTTCTATCTCGTTTGCAGTAATACTTATGAGAAGTGATGGTATATGCATTTAACTGTTTATGAATCTTTCTGTATATGCATTTAAGTGTCACAATTCTGTTGTTATTTATTGATATTTTAGTAACATTTCAAATCATCAGAATTAACCTAAGCAGTATCTGTTTATTTTATGACGAGCGCTAAGGATGAAGGTCCCGGTAATCGTACCTGCAAAACCTAGAAAAAGAAGAGTTACCTCTTTTACACAAATGTAATTTAATCGCTTTGTAATCCAGACACTCTTCTATCGGTAAATGGGATCTTCCGTTCTAATTAGTCTAATATGCAAAATTTAGGATGTTACCTGTCATGCGAGGTGCAACCTCCGTGCCAAATCACTCCACCGTAAATGCAAAAGACTGGAATGTGACAATGAGTTTTATAGGTTCAGGCAAATCCACAATCAGAAATATATATTATATAAAACTCATCGCCATATATATCACCCATATAAAATTCAGATATATGAATCTGTTTCTGGGTTTTAGTCATATATGGCTCAGGCCGGGATACAGCAGGGGAAATATGAGGGAAGGAATCGACCAGGGCCTAAGTTGAATGTACCATCCCAGCATTTGAATGGTATGAGAAGAAAGCCCGGGAAAAACACTCAGGATAGGTGCCAACTGGTATCAAACCCAGAACTTCCAGAATGCGAAGCCAACACTCTACCAACTGAGCCAGGGCCGCTTACATATATATATAAATCATCGATGGAATGGATAGTCAAGGCATGGTTATGATGAAGCAGCCATTGACGTTGTGATATTGGGCGCTGACGTGTCGCCATCAAAGCAAACTGAATTATAGAGCTTCTTGCACGACACTTTCACAACCACAATAATCTCTCAACACAGAACCACTTCTTATATGCACAAAGTTGCTGGAAGCTTTGGCGCATTAGGCGATGGGACTGTTCTAGGCAATAAACCATTATTTTATTGTACCTGCTGGACCAGCAATTTATTATTGTTGTCCTATTCTTTGTAGCAGCAAATCATTTTTCTGAACAAATTGTAAAACAGGGAAGCTACATTAACAAGAAATCTACCTTCTTCTTTGACGACAGTATAGCATCCGCTTGAAACTGAACAACACGGAGGGACGTTTATTGCTGTTATCATCAGAAAAGAGCCAGAGGTCTTGGTCGCTATTCAGTATACTTTTCATATTTTCTTTATGATGAGACAGATTGTCTCGGTCGGATAGGTTGAAATGGTTCAAATTTCAACCGGGTAAAAAGTAGCTACTAAAGGAAACAATAAATGCAAATAAATAGGGAAGTAAGAGCAAAGGTGGGCGACCACAAATGATGTCTTGAGCTGCGTTGTTGGTTTCTTTTTGAAGGGCTCTAACGGTAACCAAATCCAGAACACAAATTCAAGAGGTCCGACATCTATTTGGCAAACATTTTGCAGAGTCTGTTGTTTTCCACCAGTTTTCAAGTATTGGCATGTAAAAGTGATTATTCCCTATAGAAATGATAAACAATAACATTTTCGTAAACGGTAAAAAAAAATCCTTAAAATTGAAAAAGAAGTTCTTATCTGTGCACCCAGAAAGATTTTTTATTTATTATTTTTTTTTTTTTTTTAGAAATGAGATATAAACATTCTTATTTAATTTGAAATAAGAAGATGCCGGTTTTGAAATAAGATTAGTAAGCACGTTTCTTTTGTAGCAAGTTGATAGATTATTTCTATCAATATTTCGATTTTCAAATTAAATGAGCATGCTGATATGCTGATAGATCATTTCTAAGAATTGCTCCACGGTACACTGATTAAAACTTTCTTCCACTTAATTTTAATAAACATTTCCTTTTACAGTGTAAAATAATCAGATAGTTTAAAAAAATAACTTTTTGAGGCCTGAGTCAGAGATGTCTAAACGCCATAAATATATGTTTTAAGTAAAGAACTTCCGATAGCTAAACCGCAATTGTATATAAAATGAAAATGAACTTCATCTTTGCCTTACAATGAACTAACATTATTGCCTGATAATGAACTACTTAAAGTATATTATTAACATTAGGCTCAAGGTTATTTTAGAACCAGGATTAAATGGAAATACGAAAATACTGGTGAGGGGATATGGTACAAATAATAGTATCATGCACAAGGTTGTTTACATATATGCAGGAGAAGAAAGGTATTATGTAATTAATTACAAGAAGTGTCTGGCCTTGTATTTCCTCCTACAATAATGAACTCTCGATAAACATGAACGCTGCTGGCAACACTGTCCGCTGAAAGTCGCTGATTGCTTGGGCACTTCCCACTGCACCCCGCGGACTAGCTCAGACCCCTCTCACAGGTCTACAGATGTGAGCAGTCCACTGTACTTAGTTATACAATCGACCATAAACACCATCTATTTTACGCATTTTACTTATATTTTAACTAATAATAGCCCAATTTCAATTTGTTTCTTATTTTATAAGAACAGTTATACTTAAATTTCTACATCATTTAATAGAAGCAGCAATTAAGAAGTGCAAAATAAAATAATTAATCTGTCGTGAATTGTGAGGCGTTCATTTCCAAACGAGTCCTTGTCCAAGCATCATAAATGCTGGAAAATTGACAAAATGACTTATTTTCCTACTCTAGCGCATATATGCAGCTATGAATATCTTACAAAGTTGGAGAAATACTAGGTTCCAAATGTTTTCCCTTATTGCATAGGGATATTCCAAACTATAAAATTATTGACAAATTTTACTGTTAATTATGGTTTTGTTCTTTAATATTTTAAGTTAATTAAATGATTTGGGAAGAGGTTTGAAATCGAAACATCTTACTAATATATTAGAAAACGATAAAATGAACTCAACAATACCAATATCTCAATTTCGTTTTTTTAAGGACCCGTTTGGAAATGGTCTCCTCGTGTATGGTTTTCAATGTGCGTAGTACACAAAAATTCAATTCTGTATGCAGTAAAAACAGTCAAGATACTATATAACAAAATGACGGTATAAATATATGGTTCAGTTTAGTAAATTTTAACTTAAAACTGAAGAGAAAGTAAACCTTAACATGAACCATTTTTATTCAGTGGGTACTTTGGAATTTAACGAGCCATACATGTCAATTTCTTCATCTATATCTTTTATTTTTGTCCTGCTAATCCGTGTAGCTTTTATTAATATTATATTCGGCAATTAAATATTGTAACATCTTCTGAATGGATAGTTTCCATTATTGAGCATAAATAATATAAAACCAATAAATGTGGTATGTTAAATGTGCTAAAGGAATCATGAATTTATTTTGTTATAAGAAGTATTGTCTAGCTGTTTGTTGTGTGGGACGCTACAGCAATCAATAAAACAGAAGGAAATAGCTTTATGGCAACTTGTCGTGAATTATCTGATATCTCATCAATCTTTGATTGGGAAGATGAAGCATAGAAACAAATAATACTCCTTGCTTAACGTCACCCGAAATTAATATGAACTCAGAATAGCTAAATTAAGACCAGTTTATCTTTTCAAATCAGAATTTAGAAATAAATCGATTATCTTTTTATTTTTACAGAGAATTGTACTACTCCGAAGATGAACTAGGAAATTAAGATTCAGAAGAAAATGGTGTAGAAGTCCTAGACGTAATGAAAGAAGAGGTGGGTAAAGTACTTCGAGGGATGAAGAACGGGAAATCGCCAGGAGAAGATGGACTCACACCACAGATGTTTAAATAGGGAAGTTAAAATATTAAAGAGGAACTTGCCAAATTATTCTCAATGTGCCTAAGGAAGATAGAAATAACTTCAAGCTGGAATAATGCTATTATCATTTTATTGTAAAAGAAAGGGGACAAGGAACGTGTTGAAAATTACAGACCAATTGAAGGGTAAGGGGCAAAACAAGTAGTGTCAATTTTCGGGCTTTTTCGGATTATGTAATTTTTCTGTTGGTGAAACGGCCTACTATTAAACCAAATATTCCTTCCGTGCTGAAACATAGAACTGGCCATATAAAAACGGCAAAATTGTTGGTGAACTCATTGCTTTTTACAAGGTTTTCAACATTAATACAAGTTTTTTTTGTCGGAAAAGCATTTTTGTGTCATTCCTTGTTTCTCTCCCTCCCTCCTTAGTTTATCGTCAGTTCTATACAAAATTTTCTTATTTTGAATCGTAATTAACGAGACTTAGATTTTAACCCGGTAATGGAACAATCCGGATTTCGTCGTGGACTTAGCACAATAAACCACATACAAGCATTGAATAATATTATGGAAAGGACTAATGAATATGAACTTCCACGATGTCGTCCCGGAGAGAGTTCCCAAAATTTTAACTGGGATGATGTTAGAATGAAAATCAATGGCGCATATCTTCATCTTATGATATCTTATGGTGGTACATCTTGATCAGTAGAGCATATCTTATGATACAGTCATGTTTGCTTCGGGTGCAGAACTACAAACCACAATGAAAGAACTGAGCAATGAGACTTCGAAAATTGTCCTTAAAATGAATTTAAGGAAAAGAAATAATGTACAATCAACAT
>JAGDQP010004476.1:0-29894 GCA_022664845.1 Lepisma saccharinum
ACAAACATCAGCTCTTCACTCTCAAGCGATACTATAATACACTAACACGACCTTTTTGTCATTCGCTCTTTTTGTCATTTGACCATTTTGTCATTCGCTCTTTTTGGCATTCGTCCTTTTTGTTATTCGACCTTTTTGTCATTCGCCCATTTGGTAGTCGCTCTTTTTGTCATTCGCTCTTTCTGTCATTCGATCTTTTCCCATTTGCCCTTTCGGTAGTCGCTCTTTTTGTCATTCGCTCATTTAGTAGGTCGTCCTTTTTGTCATTCGCTCTTTTGGTCATTCGCCCTATTTGTATTCGCTTTTATGGAGTCGCTCTTTTTACATTCGGTCTTTTGTCGTGGAACCCATTAAGTTAAGGAGAAAGCAAAAGGCCGTAAGTCAAGACTATTTGAACTAGTATGAATAAACTTTAAAATACTGAAGTGTTAAAACGTACAACTTTAGCATATCATTGTAATTAGAATGATTTCACGACAGTAGGCTAAACTATATACAGAACATTATAAAAATACTCGTAAGGGCAATGTCTCGTTTTGTTTTATACGGTTTAAATGTATTTAGATATTTCTTTTATTAATATAACGCCATATTTTTTAGATATATTGCTATTCGCAATCATTACACTTGTCATTTCAATTTGACACTACCGAAGGCCTGTGGCTCTGTTGGTTGAGTATTAAATTACATTCGGGAGATCTGTATTCAATTCCTGGTCCGGCCACCCTGACTATGGTTTTCCAGTCTTTCTCAGATCCCCCAGGCGAATGTCGGGATGGTACCTATACTAAAATGGCCCTGGCTCTTGCCTTTCCCCATCCTTTCCCACCGCATAGGCCATAGATACCAGTTTACCTTAAAACAAATTCAAATTTACATTTGACAGTTCCAATGTTAAACTGAATCAGTTTCTGGAATTGGTGATAGAGACGATGTTGATCAGTCACTGTTTCTGACGTACCGGTTTCCTCCCGTCCTTGATTCATTCTTTGTGTCACGATATACGGTTACGGTCACGTTTTTGGTGTCGCTCTTTGTCGACCTGTTTTTTTTTTTGTTCCGCTGTTTCGGGTTGTCGCGGTTTTTGCTATCGCTGTTTTGTGCGTCGCGGTTTTGGCGTCGCTGTTTCGTCGGTACACCTTTGATGACAACAACAGTTCACGAGTGGCAAACCTGTACAAATAAAAATAATTATTAAAAATCATGTCTTATTTCAAACATGTTCTGATCAGACTGTAGATAATATTTCATTTAATTCCAAGCTCTTTGATTTGGTTTTTGTCTTTAAACAAGTGGACGGGTGCATACGGTACTGCATGAAACTATAAAGAAAGTATCAATTAAAATCATATCCGACCTAACTTCTTGTATTTACACATGCGTTTACCGAAGCCATAGTAGCCTACATAGCTACGCACTCTTCTACTTTAGTAGCAACGTTAGCTGTTTTTCTGTACATGGACACGGATTCAATTCCCGCTGGGGTCAATTCAAGGGAGTCGTTCGGATTCCACTTTGTGAAACAAACCAGCCGGACGCAAACTGTTAAAAACTGTAGACCCCGTCCTTAGAAGCTCACCAGCTCGTTAAGGACGTTAAAACAATTCTATTCAATTAGTTGTTTTTCACTTAATGCTATTCTTTTTCTCGATATTTTGCAGAATAGTTTTGATTTTAGCACAGTTCAGAATATACGCATTATTCATTATCTTCTCAGTTATTTCGTCCAACCGGCAAGAAAAAAAAATCATGTTGGGAATTTGAATAATTCCTTCTTTTTTTTTTTTGTATTCTTTCCACGAATTCCGCTTCTGAATTAACACGCCAACAGCAATTCAACTGTTAACTATAACTGAGCATGCGCAACGATCACATTTGGTCGGAATTGCAGTGTTGTAAAACTTAATTAGCAGCGGAAAATGCACATTTGTCGAGTTTTACTGAAGTACGAAAAGTAGTAATTAAGTTAGAGTATCAAGCGCTTCAAGCAACAGACTTAAGTACACACTGAGTGCAACTCTGACCGATTTAAGTTAAACTCTTAAGTCTAGTTTAAGATTTTTCTTGCAACCCAGCCCTGAGCTCTTGAACCTGCCCTCCTTCCCCTTTTTCGAAATCATTGACCATATCATAACTAGACTATTCGATCACAGGGGCTGGATGTGTGGAAGAACTTAACTGATTTCCATCCTTCCTCCAAATATTTTAGCTGATTTTATTATTTTAATATTATATTTTCAGGAGAAAGATGTAAGCAAAAAAAAAATAATAATAATAAAAATAATAAAGGAAAATTTTACCTTTGATTTCTCTAAACGCTTTTCTTAACATTGTATAACGCTTTTGTCTACCCATTTGCTTATGTCACGCTTCGCCACTATTCGACACTAGTCGATCACTCTAGTATCGTTAAGTGAAACTCGTAGATACATTCGCTATTTCAAATGTTACTTATTCTTCCTTGAAAGCGGGTGGTGCTGCTATTCGTAGAGAGGCCGATAAAAATCGAAAATATTCCAATCTACTTGCACAGTATATTTTTGTTGCGATCGCAATTGAGTCAAGTGGTACTTAGGGCACGGCAGGCCTTAATTTTATTAAAGAAGTTGGTCGGCGAATACAGATCGTTTCAGGTGATGCTCGCTCGACCACCTTCCTAATCCAGCGCCTTAGTATCGCAATTCAGCGAGGGAATGTATCTTCTATTCTTGGTACGTTGCCTCCTGGGAAGGCATTAGACGAGATTTTCCTGCTTTAAAGATGTTTTTTTTTTAGATTTTGTTTCAATACAATTCTACGTAATCTAAAAGTTATTACCGCGCTAATTAAAAGAAGAAGAAGAAGAAAGACGATATGCTGTTTTATTTAACAACAGTGAAGCCTTTCATATCGTATTTAGCAATAGTGACAACCTTCTTTTGCTTCAAATATTTTATTGAAAATATGTGGTAACCGGATTACATTGATTACTTCTTAACAGTGGGTAGTAGGCAGTCCAGCCTATTTTTATGCATTTCTTTTAGATCAGTAATTTCGGCTGTATTCAATATGTTGCAGGGTTTATATCAAGCTGCAGCAAAAAATCCATTTGCAAACCCCTTTGTACAGGCTAGGTGTGAACCCTCAAATGATGTAAATAGTGAAATGATTGTGCTTGGAAGAACAATCAGTGCAGCTGCTGCCAATCCTGTCGAGTTTGGTTCAACAAAATATTTCATTTTATGTGCCATTGGAGGTAGTATATCATGTGGATCAACTCACGCAGCCATTGTTTCGCTAGATTTGGTTAAATGCAGGATGCAAGTGGAACGTGAGAAGTATCCGTCACTTATAACTGGCATGAAGGTAACTTTTAACGAAGAAGGTACAAAAGGTCTTATTAGAGGATGGGCGCCCACGATGATTGGATATGGCCTGCAAGGAATGTTTAAATTTGGTTTATACGAATTTTTCAAAGTTAAATATGGTGATTTAGTTGGACCTGAAATAGCATATTTGTGGCGAACAAGTTTGTTCTTAGCTGCTTCTGCGTCGGCAGAATTTTTTGCTGACATTTTTCTTTGTCCATGGGAAGCGGTAAAGGTAAGAATGCAGACAATTGCAGGCTTTCCTTCTACGCTAACGGAATCAATGCCCAAAATGTATGGTGAGGAAGGTCTAAATGCATTTTACAAAGGTTTAGTGCCATTATGGTGTCGTCAGATTCCATACACTATGATGAAGTTTGCATGCTTTGAAAGAACTGTGGAAGCCCTCTACAAGTATGTTGTTCCGATCCCTCGTGAGCAATGTTCAAAAGCCGCACAGTTAGTTGTGACTTTTACAGCCGGGTATATTGCCGGTGTATTTTGTGCTGTTGTGTCGCATCCAGCAGATACTATGGTATCTCAACTAAACAAGCAAAAGGGTTCTTCAATTAGTGAAATAGCAAAGGTGCTGGGCTGGAAAGGTATGTGGACAGGTTTAGGCACTCGAATAATCATGATTGGCACTCTAACTGGTTTTCAGTGGTTCATCTATGATGGTGTGAAAGTGATTTTCGGAATTCCACGACCACCTGCTGCTGTTATGCCAGACTCTTTAAGGAAGAAATCGAAAGGGTAGAAACTGCTCATATTGAAATTCTGTGAATTCAGTCAAAGGTATTTAAGACAATATATCCAGAAAACTATTCAGATAATCTATATTAAAATTGAAATAATTACAAATATGAGTCTATGCCTGGTATGTGCTTTTTATAGATGCGTATTTGTACACCACTCATACATTCTTTCTTACCATGTTACGGCTCACTTTAGAACGTATTAAAAAATAAACAATCTTAATTACATTTTACTTCCAATATTTTCAGAAAGCAGAAAGTACAAAACCAAAAAATGTTCTATGGTATTAACAACAAAATAAAGTTATTGTATAAGCCCATTAGGTATTTATTTGTGTAAGAAAAAAACTAAAAACACTAAGAAACAAGTACTAAATAATTGAAGGTAAGATTAAAATTTTTTGTTAGTGCTTTGTAAAGAAACTCGAGTTTGCCTTCCTAACAATACATTTATTCAATTACAAAGTCAGTAATGGCGAATGTTTCCTACATACGGTTTGGTAGAATATCAAAAGGGGTTAGATTTCATTTGGTTGTGTTTGCAATGGAGCCCTTCAGTACATACAATGATAGAATATAGAAGCGTATTGACTATATGGGAGTGCAGGATTTCTGAAAGAACCACGGAAAGAATTTTGTAAGTCGCTTTTATCAACGATCTTTTTCGATACAATGTGTTAGTTCATAGGGATTATCCCTGTAGTAATTGTAAAAGGGGAAGAACGTGCGGAGTCACTAGTTATTCGCAACCAAGCAGTGAGGGGGAAAATCCAAAGCCCATCCATTTTTTTTTTTTTTAAGAAGTGACATAACACGCTTTTCTTTATTCTCTGGAGTAACTCTAACCTGCGTAACGCTCATTGAGGTAAGAATAAAGTTATATTTAGTTAATAGTACTACATCATCCTATAGTGTTTTCTCGTACTGTTGTCCTAGTGTTTCGGAAAATTTATGAAAATAATGTGACTAAGGGAAAAGAAGAAATGGCCAGGTTGCATTTTATAACTCCTCGGGATCAGTGTTCGAATTAAGGTTAATATAAAGCAACGATCTAGAACAAAGATGGCAGCACTCTCTCCGTATATGTCTAATGTATTTTTATCGTTGCACAAAATTTCAATGCTGCTCCTACAAATTCAAGCCGAGAGAGTTCTTACTTTCAGGGAAGAACGTTCATAACAATTCAAGAGTTCGATCAAGGCCGATTTTTTTTTTCTTCATTGTTGTAATCGCTTGGTTGGCATTGTCAATATCAAAACCTATAACAGTGAAGTCTTTCAACAAAGGACAAAAAAGCAAATTAAAAACCAACATTGGTCAAACTCTTGAATTGGTTATGAACTTTCTTCCCTGAAAGTTGGAACTCTCTACACCGTAAAAACTGTACATTTAAATTGTAGGTACAAAATTCCAATTTTGGGCTTTGTATAATGTACCCCCAATTTTTGAGAATCAGTGATGGGCACAGGGATTCATATTTTACTATCGTTTCTGTTTTTATTAATTGTTCCCTCCCAAGAACTGGGAGGCAAAGAACCGCCCCTCTAAACCCAACCCTAGGTTCGCCACTGCCTCTGAAAAATTTTGGGTACAAAATTCGAATTTTGTACGCACAATTTACGATACAGTTTTTACGGTGTAGGCTTGAATTTGTAGGAGCAGCATTGAAATTTCGTTCAACGATAGAAATACATTAGACATATCCGGAGGTAGTGCTGCCTCTTTTGTTGGAGATCGTTGCTTTACATTAACCATAACGAATGGTATTTTTCCTTCTGACAGGGACAATCCCATCTTCTGCAACACTATTTCATCCCTGGGGGAATAGAGTTTTCCCCTTTACTGGAACTGTGCATTCAGATGCTCGGTTTACAAAATAATATCAAAGATATTCGTATTTTCTTACATGACTATCGGAATTGTGTTTATTCCGAGCTTCGGTTCTTCTTTGCTTTTGTTGGGGAAGTTCAATTTATTTTCTCTTTTTTCAGACATTTCCGGCGTCAAAAAATGCATTTAACATCGTTTATGGTTCGATACTTCCTACCTTGCATTAAACAAACCATGCTTCATTTGGGTCCTCCCATTGTTTCGCAAGTGGTATCACTGAACACTTACAAGTAAACCTAACGATGGTTAAGAGCGCTTTCTCGACCAAACTTATCAGAGGAGTAAGTTATATCAGGAAAGCTCCAAAGCTTTTGACCACTGCGCCCATGTTTATGGACGAAAGCACTTTTAATCATGTTTTGTGGAGGTCTCCTAATGTACCTTACTCCTCAGCCGAGTTTGATCGAAAAAGCGCTCGAAAAGTTTACTTGCTAGAGATATTGTAATTTTTTAGTGTGACAAAATAAGCAGAAATATTTCCCATGCGGCTCCAAACAGATCTGTCCTCTCCTTTTCTAGCAAACTAAATTCCTCGTAGCACACAATCTTACATGTACGTTTTTTTTTCTTCTATTGTTTCATGAGTCGTTTGCATTCATTTCTAGAACCCCTTTGCTGGGAATCACAAGGAAATAACTTTGTGAAGAAGAGAAGACTTTTCGCCCCTAAACTTCATTTTTTTATCTTTTTAAGAGAAGACTTTTTTGTTTTCTTCTATTGTGTAAAGTGTTCCCTTTTGTTAGGCCTGTATAGTCGCTTCATTCATATCAATCGATTTTGAAAGCCTGTGTCATGTATATTCAAATATTTCTTCTCTCACGATTCTACTACATGATAAGGGGAAGAATTGCCAATGTGCTAAGCGCCAGTAAGTACCAAACTATTTTACTCATCTCCTCTGTCGAAAACCTTCAATTCGAGCACTGCCCCAGATCGTTCGCAACATTAAAATGTTAGTTTAGCTTTGCTTAGTTACTTTAAGTCTTGCGGGCTTCATGATTCAATTCATCCGCAATCAGGCCCTAATTCGTTGCTTGGAAGGGTATCTAAAGTTCCTCCAACTGAGAATAGTTAACTATTAAAGGGAAGTAGAATCTTTCATACAGCACTGTTAAAACAAATAAAACATTTCTTGGAACGGACGCAAAATAGGTCTACAGATTAGCTATTGGACTGACAGAACCTTACATAGCTTATAGTATTAATGTATAAAAAATAACTTAGGTGATATTGCCTGAACTACGAACTGAGTGATCGCCGAGTGTTAATATAAGGTTTAACAGAATGTGCTCGCCTCACAGCTAGAAGATCGTAGGATCAAATTTCAGGAATATTTATAAAACACTAGTTTCTCGAGTCACACCAGCAAATTTCGAGATGGTACTTTGATTAAGACAAGGACCGCTGCACTCCTTCATTAGGCATGGTACCGAGACTTGTCTTGGTCTCGTCTCGAATTCGAGACCAAGACCGAGAGCGAAACTTAGTCTATGAATCGAGACGAGACCAATACATTATACAGCGAGACTTACTCGAGACGAGACCAAGACCGACACTTATCCCTCGAAACAAGACCGAGACTTGCCTGTCGAGACTCTCGTCTCCATAGAGACTATAAGCTTTATTTTCATGAATATCAATAATTTTAATCTATTGCTTCTTCTTTTTGTTGTTGTTGTTGTTGTTGTTGTTTTATACTAGAAGAAGTCTTGCGACAATTCGTTTCATTCTGATATATTTTATTTAACATGTTATATTGTAGTTAAAAAAAAATATGACTATAACTCATATGAGTAGTCAAGTTATCAATGCCAAACTATTCCCTGTTGTATTTCAACAATAGTATACATAAATGTGTTGTAGTTTGTTACGGGGACGAATAAATTAATTTTCTTCTGCGAACTTTTATCCCCATGATTACTCTCTGATGATAGACTGATGGAAGTAGGAGCATCAATCCTACTTCCAAGCGTAGTTTTTACTTCATACTCTGCATATATGTAATCAGTGATTATGCCAGACCTCCCAGGACGGGGGCACCGCCAAATCCTCGAGAGCACCCATCAACTTAAAAATATGGTCAAAAATCGACAGAAACCGTGCAAAACCCCAATTACACCCTCCGAATTTTGACAATTACACCCTTAAAATTGAAAACCATGGCGGAATCCCTGTGCGTAATTCTCATGCATCTCTTCGCTGTTAGTAAAAACAAGTAACACTCAGACAAAAAAATTAAGAAAATTTTAATTGTTAAATTTTGGTAAAGTGTTATTTACAGCAGATGAAAGGCTCTAATGTATGAAAAGATAACGTCTTGGCTTCATTTTAGCAAACATTTACAAGATCGGCAATAGAAATTTTCTTAACCTTTTCCCGCCCCACACTCACACCATCAACGAGGCGAGTCGATCTTCGGCAATTGATGACCAAATGTAGTTTTTCAGTCTCTTAAGAACCAATAAATAAGTAAATAATTCGTTAAGAGAAATGGTGATTGGCAGTGACAAAATTTCCCAAGGACAAAATAAGAATAAATAGCCGATTAAAGCAGCCTTCTATACGGTGCACATATATTAAGCTCAGTGTCTTGAGGTGGACATCACTGATTCCTGATTCAAATCCGGCTAGAGGCAGAAATCTTACATCCGCTGATAACGAGGCAGGCTAGTAGAAGGAAGAGACTGTAGCTTATAAGTTCTTATCGAAGTAGAAAAAGCAGCTTAATAGTTCACAAGAACAAAACTCTTATAATGATGTGATCCCACAACTTGAATAAAAACTGGATCTTTACATCAAAATATGAAAAAAAGAAAGAAAGAAAAACTATTTCCAGTTTTTCCGAACCCTCGAAAAACTGAACTGAACCCACGAAACTGGGAAAACCTGACCGAAGATAATAGCACTGGGCTTCCTCTGAACAGAACAAAATTTCAGCTCTCATGAAGAATGAAGACAAAACTTATGAACAAAAATTAAAAACAAAGGGGGCATCTGAATCCAGTTGCTATCCTCTTTCTTCTACCTCCTTCGAGTAGGAAGTATTGTAGGTGCCTTCGTTTTGTCATGCCGAAGGAAATGATTTCGAACGTCCTTCGACAGGCACGATAAATATGAGAAGATATCCTAACTTCCGCTATTATGTTCATACGTCAATTGGTACTGTAAACATAAGAAAAAATGCCACAGTTATTCCCCATTGATTCCAAAAACACATTAAGTTGGAATGTTGCGTGCTATGTCCGCCAGAATTTTTAATTTGAGTGAATGTGAGACCAAAATTCGGTGAGTGTGTATTTAACTTTCCACGATTTCTTTGCTCTATTTAAAGTAAAATATCTAATGCTTCTGTAAAGTTGGAGAGGTGGCGTCTCCCTATCGGGGTTCTGGTGGAATAGCTGCATCGTTCCTTCACATGCAAAAAGCAATCCATCCCTATGTGTTGCGTTTAAAATAAAACTGATGTTACGATAGTCTCACTTATAATTAAGTGACTTTATATTTCGTGTATATTATGCACAAAGGCACAAATGACCTTTCAACATTTTTGTATTACCGAGAAAGAAAATCAAATAACAATGGTGCGCTGTGTGTTATAAATTGTTTACAAGGCTGCATCTCTACTTTGTATTTATCTCGCGGCTTGAAATTTCACTCTAGCATGAATACCACTGAAAAATAAGTGCTTCCTTGGAGAAACTTTACTTTATGGCCCACAGCTTCCGCCAGGTATTGAATATGTACACTCTATACCACTTATTTCTTTACCAATAAGTGTTACAGACACTTCTACAAATATCTAGCGACAACCATAAAGTATTACGAAAAGCTATGCCATTATTATTTTGTTAAATACACACTCGAACTGATCAACACACAATAAACACATACGGAGGAATGCTTATGGTGACACTTCGTGTGAGTGTTCCATTTGTTATAAATTACGAAAGAGGGATCATAAGCTAGTAGTTGCTGGTAAGTTTCAACATACTACCTGAATGAGTAGAAATACAAAGATTTATCCCTGGTTAGGAGGATATTCGGAATCAACAACTGGTGATAAAATATTCACGTACCAGGGAAGATCCCCGGCAAATCGAACACTGCTTTGTGCTATGAATAAAAGTCCTCAAAAAAACACGGACAGTATCTCGAGAGAGCGAAGTTGCGTTGGGTTAGTTAAAGTCAAGTTAGATATTTTTAGTAGACGCGATGTACATGGTGTTTAAATGACACTGCGTGTGCTTGTCCCCAATGCGCAAGGTGCTAAATAGTCTCTGGTTTCTCTCTCACCTATTCAATATTATTTCACTCTACTATGACTCGAAACATTGTTACATTTTGCATTTTCATTCTTCTACACATGTTGCAAATGTTATATATCTCCTGTAAATTTTACATGTCAAAAATGAAAGCAAAACAAATTTCTTTTTTCTGATAATACAACTTTCAGGTATGTCTTGAATTTACTTCAAGCCGAATTTGCATGTAATTTCCATGATATCTGTATATTATCACTTGAAGTTTGAAACATTACTTTGGTTGCGGCTCATACTATGAATGTGTTGAGTGCAGCTCCTTAGTTATTCCATTACTGTGCTTACAATTGCCCTTCACTGCTAATAATTACTTAATAAATACTTCTTGTACTCTACATCGTGCTATTGATTGTCCTAATCTTTAAATATATTATATAGTAAAACACTCAGAGTTTGGGGGATGTAGATAACTGCATTCTAACTTTACGTTTTCTATACATCTGCATACCAGGCGCTTATTATACGTAAGAACTTGAGAAAGTATATGAGGGTGAACAACCTGACAAGTTCCTTCAAACCCATTTTGTGATAATAATGGAAAAATCTGCAATGCAATAATCAAGATGCAGTACCTAGTCATTGCCAGGGGAATGTGAAGTGATAATAGAATGTTAGAAACATGGATTCTGTCAGATCCCCCCAATTGTGGTGTAACCCCCGAATTGTCAAGTACACAGCCTCAACTTAATTTTTATTGGAAATGTGTGGCATAAAATGTAGTTTAAAACATAGGTGTGCCATACCAATCTAGAACAATACTCTTCAACCAACTTTTGATCTATGAAAACCTATACAGTAGTGCACTTTTTCCGATCAATTTCTCAATTAATAGTATATAATTACACAAAAGTAAACCCTGAAGAAGCTTTCAGCTACCCACTAGCCCCCCCCCCCCCCCCACTCCCGAAGCATCGCTAATCAAAGCTTACAATTTGGTCTTTGCAATATTGATCAAAATTTCTAGTTTTCACTTGTATTTTGCTGTCTTTGTTTCCGTTTCTCTTTCCTCCCAACAATGACACACTGCCTTCTCTGCTTTTTACTTGATAACAATGCAGAACATCACTCAGCTTTCGGCTTGTTTGTTGGTTCTTTGACCAAAAGGAAAAGTTGTCTTCCTAATATTTTCATATCAAATATGTTTAGATCTGGGCAAGAATACAAAGTGCGGGGTCCTCAACATTTCCCTATGCATTCTGTGAATTGACTCCTACAGGCAAGGAGATAAGGATCAACGCGGTAAATTGGAACTTTCCTGGGGGAGGCAAGGATTAATATTTGCCCCCCTTAGAAAAATACATGTAGTTTACATATTAACGTTCTGTCGTGATTACACGCTAGCGGCCATAATTTTGAAGATATTTGAACAAAGTTTTATTATGTTATTTCTAGGCTTAATGGTTCGGCTAAGTTCGTTAATGTGCAAAATCTGCCCAAGGGGATGGTCAGGGGAGGGGGTTGAAACTTAAAATAAATATATATCAGCACCTAAGGAGTTTATAGAGAAACTTTGTCTGCATAAATTATAGTACTCCCTATGAAGTTTACGGTGAAATCAACGATTCAGGGATTGTGGGGGTGTAGAGTGGAAATTCGAAATTTTTAAAACCACCACTTGTGGGGTACCGTTGAAAAGCTCTTGATGATTAATCTACAAATCAATAACTAGTTTCTCGATAGCGCTCATATATGGCGAGATTTGAATTTTTGAAAATAAAAAAAAAACTTTGAGATCTACCTCAGCCTGTAGGCCTGCCGAAAGGAGTTGTTTTATTTCAAGTTATTGCATTTATTCAACATTTATTACAAGTTAAGTTGTGGAACCCATATTTGACATAATTTAAAACCTTATTAAACATGTTTATTACTTCTATAGGGGCCCCAGTTGGGAGTTCTACTGAAGTAGGGCTCAAATTGCATTTATACTTATCTTAGGGATATATATTTGGTTCAGGTGATGGGGCAGCAACAGCGCCTTAAATTATTTTCGGTTCTTTCGGAAAGGACATGGTGGGCCCATTCCATGTTTCACGTTCATTGAGAGGACAATATTTGACACAACTTAAAATCTTAAGAAATACATGTAATTACTGGGAGCCCTAATACAAGACGTTTTTCTGAAATAAACCCAGATCACATTTTCGTTTCATTTAACATATTTATTTGTTTATATTTATTGGAGATGTGGTGAACGTATTCCATGCTTTGTTTATACATTCATGGTCGTATCGTAACACATGTAGTAAGGAAGTTTTACCTTGAAGTGGGCCCCAATCGAACGGCAGGAAGTTTAAACGGGGGCGCTTACCCCCTTCTCCCCACAACTTACGGCACTAGTAAGGATGAAACCCAAGTTTGTTTTTTCATTTAGTGTTGAAAAAATCAGAAGTTCGTTAAGAAAATATACCAACAAAGGAGGATGTCAAATTGTTAAGGGGGTGAAATCCCGAACATCCATTTCGTTAATTCTTATTATCTCGATCTATGTGAACGTATTTTGTTAGGGTTGCTTATTGGTTACTGTAGGGAAACCCTTACTACTTTAACACTTCAATCTTTTCTGAATGACGAAAGACCATTATTGTCTAGTTTTGATGTCCTCCTATTACAGATAATTTAATCATGAATTATGTATCCTTCTAATTATAAACTACGCATCATAATATGTCAGAACAAGCCCAAAACAGTATTTTTATTTTATGCAAAAGTAAAATTTGAACATTTCCTTTGGGCAATGATGTCCTCGGAAATTATTTACAGTGTTCAGTTGGTACGTGTTTTTTGCGAATTAGTGTAAAATTCTTTATTAAATTTTATGTTGATGAAAAATTGCATTGCTTATTGTAATCTATAATTTTGGATGATGCTCGTATTTTAATATCATGTAAAACACTTTAATCCTTGCTTCCTTAAACTGAAATTCACTTGTTAGCTGACTGCTATACAGCTTTTGAGTGAGAATAGATTAGTTTTCAGTATTTGACTTATGACGTATCACTCCACCTTTCGCGTAGAACATTCTAAAGTTCGCTAACCACTAAGAAACAGGAATAGAGAAAAGAATGTTCGACATACTTCGAGTAAAAATTACAATGCAATTTGTAACTTTATAGTCAGTGGAATATAGAATCTGAGCGCAACTAAGTTCCTACCCTGGTAGGAAGAGCCTCTCTTTGCTCCAGTATCGTGACGCTGACTTTAGGCTTGTTGATTTTTCTTGCTTATAACACTAACACGTAATCTAATCTGAAAGTCAAAACTCGACATCAAACCTACATGTCTCTCTCGGCTTCAGAAACAGGAAAATTTCACATCGTAATATAAAGGTAATAAAAAAAACAGTAGCGCCTAAAATTATACTTATCCAGCATAAAACAGAAATTCAGCTCCAAAGGTCCCACATCTTAATGCGTCTCTTATTTAAATGTATTTTGATGTTGTAAAGTTCCTTCCCCACCAGTTATTTCAGTTTCCCAAAAATTACAAAAAAATAGTTTTCCGAGACTTATAGTCGTAATATGAACTACTCTACCAGATCCTAACAGTAGTTCATCACTTTAGCGCGTAACTTCCTTACACACATGTACACTTATCTAATATGTAATACTGCACTCACAACGGGCTACGAGTAGCTAAACTAACCTAAAGAGGTTGGGAATAAATAACTAGCAGTTAAAAACATTTACACATAGCAAATACTGCTATCACTGCTACGAGAAAATAACAGTTCTGCCCATCGCTAACATGGAACACAAACAAAGTAGTCTGCCAACGTCAGTGTTCCCATATCACGTTGATCAAAATTGCCTATCAAGAACATTTCTGGATTTTTTAATTTTTGTTTATTACATTGCTAATTTTATTTTGAAATATAATTTTCTAAGTTTTAGGGTTGATCGACAGTTTAACACTTCTGGCGACAGTTTCTGCCTTTGTGGGTTCTGACAGTTCGTGTGGGGGCTGTGATCGTTTGTGGGAGTTCTGACCATTTGTGTCAGGGTTCTCAACGTTTGTGTTGGGTTTTGACCATTTTAGCGTGTGGGCCTTCTGACAATTTGTATGGGGTTCGGACCGCTTTTGCGTTTGGGCTTTCTCACTATTTGTGTGGGAATTCTGGCGTTTGTGTAGGGATTTTGGTCGTTTTAACGTTTGGGGTTTCTGACTAATTTTGTGTTTGGGATTTCTGACTATTTTACTATTTGAGGTTTCTGACTATTTTGCTATTTGGGGTTTGTTACAGTTTGTGTGGGGATTCTGATCGTCTCTGTGTTGTTTCTGACCGTTTGTGTTGGGGTTTTGACCATTTTACGAATGGTGTTTCTGACCGTATGTTTCAGCATTCTGACAATTTGCGTGGGAGATTCTGTCCGTTCTTGCATTTGGGGATTCTGTCCGTTTGTGTGGGGGTTCTGACGGTTGTTTGGGCGTTCTGAACATTTGTCTGGGGGCTCTGGCCATTTGTTTGGGTGTTTTGACAGTTTTCACATTGGGGGATTCTCACCGTTTGTGTGGGGTTTCTGACTGCTCATGTGGAGTTTCTGACCGTTTTCAAGTTTGGGGTTTCTGACCGTTTGTGTGATGTTATTGGCCGTTTGTATGGGGTGGTTTCTGACCGTTTGTGTGGTCGTTCTGATCACTCATCTGGTGTTTTGACTGTTTTCAAGTTTGGGGATTCTTACCGATTGTGTGGGGTTTCTTACCATTGTGTATTGTTTCTGTCCATGTGTGTGGGGTTTCTGCCCATGTGCGTGGGCGTTCTGACCATTTGTGTGGGGGGTTCTGACACTTATCGCATTTGTGGATTTTGACCGTTTGTGTCGGGGTTCTAACAATTTTTAGGTTTGGGGCTTCTGACCGTTGGGTGCTCTGACCATTTTTGTGTTTGGGGTTTTTGACGGTTCTGTGGGTATTCTGACCGTTTGTGTGTAGGTTCTGACTAGGGATGCCAATCTGCTCGGCTCGAGCGGCGAATCTCTCTGAGCAGCAACTCGGCTCGACTCGAGCACATAGTGAGCGCCAACTCGGCTCGAGCAGTTCTAAGTACCGACTCGACTCGAGCAGTTGTGGCCATTGACTCGAGTCGAGTCGACCGAGTCGTTCACATCGAAATAACTCGAAAAATAAAAACTATTTAAAGACATTCTTTTCTTAATCAATTCGTACTAAAAAGTAAAAAAAATAATAATTTTGTTTCTACATGACTAAAAAGAAAAGAATGGGACGCGTCATTTCAAGAATTTATGAAGTTACTGCATATGAGAGCGCGCCGCATGCTTTTCTTTTAGGTATGCATAAACAAAATTACGATTTTTTTTCCTTTTTAGTACGAATTGATTAAGAAAAGAATGTATTTAAAAATTTTAATATTTATTATGTTAATTTAGTTTCACTATTTGCTTTTTCTTTCCTACTAACTTTGGAAACAATGATACTAGAAAGCATGATAGTCGATGTGAAATTAGTTTATTGATCTCTTTTGCAAACGTAATTTGTTGTTTTACGTTTTCTCGAATAACTGAACAAGTAGAAAACCGAGATAGATGTGTATAAATTAGAAGGTAAGATAACTTTGAATTACTATGACATCGTCCACTGACTCCTTTTCTGACGGTTATGTCAATCCGCTCGGCTCGAGTGGCAAGTCAAACGTTGTGGCCACTGACTCGACTCGAGTAGGTACTGAGCACCGACTCGACTCGAGTCTGACCGAGTCGCGACTCGAGTTGAGCGAGTCGTTGACATCCCTAGTTCTGACCGTTTGTATGTGGGTTCTGACCGTTTTTACGTTTGGGGTTTCTGGCCATTGGGGCTCTGACCTAACCCCACCATAACAGGTAATTAAAATTCACTAACCCACATTGCGTAGCGCCTTACTAGTAGTTGTTTTAATTATAAATTTAGTGCCGAACTCCTACAAAAAATAGAAATTGAAAAAGATAATAGTATTTTGCTTTACTTTTCAGTGTTTTTTGTCGATTTAACTTGTCTTTTTAAAGAATTTTCTTTAAGGTTTAGTGAGACTATATTCTCAAACTCAGAGGGGCAAGGGATTGCCTTCCCTGCTCCATAGATGACACCTCTGGTTGACACAACTCTCATTCAAATCAGCCTCTACTAGACTGATCCCATAAAGGCTATAGAGCATACGGCAAGAAGTCAAACTGTCTAAATTCTAATATAGGTCTTCTCTTACAGCATTTACTTTTTTAAGATGGAAATATTGTTGTGATACTAACTGCTACCGTAGTTATCGTATACTTCTCTATACGAGAAACACCAATATGGGATCGATACAATAGTTAAAACTCTGTAAAACACCATAATGTATAACTTTAGTTGAAATTAACCTTCAAGAATAGCACGTTTGAATCTTATTTTAGAGATGCTGATTGAAAGTTAGTGCAAAGTTAACATTTTTATGAATTATTACAATTACTGTAAGTGCAGTAAGGCTTCTAGACTGCCTGTTACTACAAATACCGTAAAAGAGTAGTGATTCTCAATGTGAGTTCTCAGCTAGGGAGCGTTGAGCACGGTAATGCTCAACAGCTCTCCGTCAGTGAGCTTTTGTGCCACTTCATCTTGTGTGACGTGGTGTTTTTGTGTGGTAGTGTTTTATAGTGTTTAAATGGTCTAAAATAGAAAAAATCAAAATAATTTTCGTTACAAACGTGAAAATACAATCCAAGTGGACTTCAGTGCTCTAGTGAAAAAAACAAACAAATGTGGCTGATATCCAAGAGGTTATCTTTGAACAATTTAACCTTCCAGAAAACCAAGTAAAAGCTTTTGAATTTTGTCAATATAGATGATATTTATATTTGAAAGTTACGTCTCGAGATATAATATTAGATATATTAGCCAAATGTAATGATGAGTTAGTTTTCATTGCTGAAAATGTGAGATATTTACTACCATCAACCGAAGCTACTCCGGATATTTATTCGTACCTAATAAACTCGGTCCCTCTTAAACTACCCAATAGTTACATACAAAATGCTTTAACAGAATTTGGAACGATTTTTTTCGTAAAAAATGTTATCATCGGAACATGAGATACTCATGCTACAATGGAAGACATATAATTTCATTTATACAGTTACATAAGGCAGTACCCCGATTCATAAAACTTTCGTCGTTTAATTTGCAAATATTACCAACTGACAATAATCAATTTTCCCCCTCCGTCACTGCCTCAATCACCCAAACGAAATAGTGATAGTGACAAACAATTTTCTTTGAACTTCATAACTTTTCCTACTGTACAACAAGCCCACAACCGAAGACGTGCCAGTGAGAGTAGACAACACGAATCCTCACTTGATGCATGCGATAACTCTGTACAAGATGAAGAGCAGGAAACCACAACTCAGCTAAAAAAAAACAATCGAGGATAATACAGGTGGTTGATGAAATACATTCTGAACCTATTTTGAGTGAACTAGGCCCGGAACAACTTTCTACAGTCAACTGTGAAGAAAATAATGAAAATCAAAGTGTCAAAACTGAAGCTGCAAAATGTGCCTTTTTTCAACAAGTGTCTGGTGAAAACTGGTGTTGGTGCAAGCATTTCGTCACTCCATGTCTCATTACAAGCTTCTGCAGTGGACAAGGAGAGTGAAATCAAAGATTTGGGTTTAACAGATACTGAAAACAGAGATGATTCGACGGTAGGTGCACATTATCATACAAGACAGACCTCTCAAAGACAACTAAATGAGGTAAGTAAAAACCTTTCTTCTTCTTACAAACGCAAATTGAAGAGGGAAAAAAGCGGAAGAAAAAACCGACAAAATAAACAATTCCAGACTGTTTAAAAGAATACTAACTAGTGCAAAAACTTTAGTGTTAATACGCATTATAGAAACAAAAATATAATTTATCGTTGCTGTTATTATTATATATTTCAAGGAAAATGACGATAGTCAATATATGAAAAGTGAGATATACAAGAATCAACAGTGTTCAACAACAGGGAACGAATATCGGGATCACTTTCTGTTTCCTATTTTGGATAGTGATTCGTATTTGTTTTACAACTAATGTCTCTAATATCGACGGACAACACATTTATAACTTAAAAATTGGAACTTTAAATGTAAGTAAAAGTTCCAATATTTATATATGTGAAATACTAGCAGAAATATTACAGGAATAAGCAATACACATTTTATGTGTCCAAGAAATTGCTGAGTGTGATATTCAGGTGCAGAATTACACTTATATAAAAATTATAATGTAGTACAGCATGTTTGATTGGTGTATCTTATCCGAAATTATATCATATGGTAGGACTTTCTAAAATCTCCTAATAATCGTCATTACGTAATCGAAGTGGCAGGACTTTTTATATTTAATATATATTGTCATAGTGGAACCAATTTCCAAAAAGAACGTCAAGCAGATTTAATTTGATATATAATCTGCAAGAATATGGACGCGGCCCTAGTTTCATAGCGGGTGATTTCAACTCAATATATAATCATAAATATTCTACATAAAACAAAATTATAGTCACCCTTTTAAAATATAGTGGATATTTTTTCTTTACATGAAATTTGCCTCATATCCACCCGTCTAAAACATTATTTACATACTATTGTCACAATAGTAAAAGCCGCTTAGACTACCTATTCGCCACCACTGATGTATTCTTCAATGTGAAAATGATTGAAGCAACTAAACTTGCTTTTTTCTGACAACCAATTGTTGGTATTTAGCATAGAATGGACATAATCATTACATCTTCGTCATACATTCCAGTGTCGTTTAAATCAGGACTTCCTAAAACAGGAACGTTTTGTTCAAAATACCTCTAATTTAATTAATGAAACTGCAATGTTAATTACAGGCTATGGAAATCCTTTAGTAGTGTGGAAAAATATATAAAAACCTTTAGAATGGGGTTTCAAACAATTTACTACACAATATTATCAAGAACGAAAAATACATTTGACTATTATCAGCAACTGTTTCAAGTGTATAGTGAGTGTTAAATGTGACCAAATGTGAAACACATACAACTGAAAATTATAACACTTTTAAAACAAATGTACATAGGTTTGAAGAAATGGAACAAACAGAGTGAATGTGGTATTATAGAACAATTATCTACAGATAATGCTCTCAAAGACAAAAAAGTCAAAAAGACAATTTTTAATAGTTTCGTAAGTGATACCGGACAAATGTTTCCGAGTAATGAAATATATGCTGGTATTCAGCAACAATATACACATCTTTCAGATAAGTAATGGAGTGGCTCAGGATATTTTACAAGCTTTTAAACTCGATTCTTTGCCTAGTATCCCAGATCATGAAGGGAAGAATTACAACAACCTTTTTCCTTTAAGGAAATGGAAGTCGCACTTGAACAAAAAATGTAAAAGCTATAAGTGGTGAAGATGGTATAGGGAGTTTTTGGTTTGTTAAAAACATAGATTATACAAACAACAATTGTTACCGGTATATAATTTCCTTTGGAGTAATCCTATATATAATGCTGATTTTTAACCGCCATTGGAATATTCATTAAAAAAACACAAATATGGCTTACTTTTGTTTGTTCTCATGTTCACTCAGTATCTGGTTCTGCGTTAGCGTCTTTCTCAATTAATTTTGTCTTTATTTCATCCACTTTGAGTAAAAGTAAATTACGAAGAAACTCGTAATATCCGCATGAATTTTCAGTTTCACTAGAAGACATAGTGGTAAATGAGACTTCACTGTTCTGTACAACACTATCAGTTTCTTTAGCACTAGAAGCACAATATCCTTCATCACTATCTGATATAAATTCTACCTCTAAACTTGAGGTAGATACACTGCACGAGGATTCTGCGCCAAGTGTCCATCACCTTTATCCAAACTCTTAAAATCACCTGATACCTTTTGTAGCACCATTATCATAGCTAGAGCACAGCTGCATACAAAATGTTATAAGTAAAAGTACTTTACACGTCATGAACTAATTTCTAACTAAGAAGATTCAAGTTGTTCCGTCACCACCTGTTATCATCCAAGAATGCGTAGAAATAACGTCTAGTACGTTCGCAACCATAACAATGGCACAAGCAAAATTAAACGAACACTTGCACAATCAAATTTTTAGAAAAGCCGAAGCATGTGCTAACACGCTCCGAGCATCAAAAGAAGGCAAACAATAAATACATTGTTAAATGTCATTCAACTGGCGCCGTTGTCAATCAAGCGGCAGACGTAATGAGAAACTTGTTCTATCTTGCTTCGTGTCCACCTATTGTCCACTCAAGCGGACACCTGCTTTTAAAAGAACATCTGCACACTCGAATTCCAGAAATGCTGAGGCATGTTTTATCAGGTTTCTTGAGGAGCAAGGTTGTAAAGCAAAGAAATAATTCTCCAATCACAAAAACTGCAAAAACAATCAACTCTGTGCATGCACATATCGTGACCTTCCCTCGACTCACGCATCGGAGATGCGTAAGAATCAAACAGTAGTTCCACAGCTGTCGACCGGGTGGCCGAGTGGTCTGCGGCGGTAGGCCATAGGCTCGAAGGTCCCGGGTTCGAGTCCCGGCAGGGGCGTGGGTGTGAATTTTAACAGCTAAAGGAGGATCGTGACGGGCCGAAGTCCAAATCTGCTTGACTGGCCCACATAAAAATAAAGTTTTAAAGTAGTTCCACAGTTGTCGTGGCAATAGCTTCGCTCCCAGGTACCTGGGAACATCGGTAGTTAAAGCAGCGGCTGAGCGGCAATTCTGTCTGCGTCCACGGATGTGCGGCAACTGCAGCGACGGAAGCAGTTACAGTGACATCGACGGCAGCAAAAACTTCGGCTGTGTTAGCATCAACGCGTGCGTTGCATATCCGTTAGCGGCAACAGCGCCGACGGCAGCGACAACGTGTGTGCTGCAACAGCGGTCCGGCCACGGCAACGGTCAGTTACAGCGGTCCGGCCGCGGCAACGGTCAGTGACAGAAAGGTAGGAAGCGGTAACAGCGACGACAACAGCAGCACTGGCAGCGGAGTGCACCATTTGTATCCGTTCATAAGAAATATGTGTTTAATCCCCCGGCATATCATTCTCTGGAAAAAAAATATGAATAAATATTTCCTTACACCAATGAACATCAAAGCCCCAAAATATAAGTTAGATATGCTAATATACTAAGTCTATGTTAGGTTAACACCTCTACTGAAAGGCGACGAAAAATAAAAAGTCAACGATTTATTTCATATTCAAATAATTAAATTCGTAGCTATACTATACGTTCGAAAATCTTAGGCGATATTCCACCATCTCTAATAACATGTCTTAACAGCCTCAAAATTGTATAAACAATACAAAATAGCTAAAAATAAAATACCCGAAAGGGTTATCCAGCTTCTTAGACGCAAGCGCTAAATCATTCAACCATGCATTACATCATCAATAAAGTCGATATGAAACAGTAACATCTAGCAAAACTTAGGTTAATTCTACGAATAAAGATTTATAAAGAACTTCCAATAGGTCTAAAAGGGAGTGGGACAACAACAAACCTTCAGTTACAGGGCGCTGTACTCAAAAAAGGAGCGGAAACACCTCGCCATGTGACGTCAGAAACCTCAAGGCTATATAATACCACTAATACCAAAATCCCGAGATTTGCTTCGGTCTTCTACTCTTTGCTTGACCTAGTTATTTATTCTCGGTTATTCTTAAAGGTTGGAAAAGCAAAAGACATTTCCCGTTTAAAATTCGCAATAAAAATACCTTTACACTTATTCTATTCAATCTGCATTTAAACGGTTGTCTACCATACATCCTCCTAGTGATAAACAAGAGATAATAAATATTACCTGCTTGTGAATTTAGACTTTTATGACACCTCACGCCAATTTACCTATTTTGTTGTACCAAATTCTTTCCGATCTTCTAGCTTTATTGCATATGTAAGAAAAATCCATTTTTACACAACAAACAAACAAGCATAAAAGATAATGCTTGTTTGACCGGCCGAAGAAGAAAATAAAAATTGAGGGGGAGATACCTCATTTGAAGTTTAAAATATTTACAACTATTTCAGGTTGAAACCAGTTCTGCAAACAAGTGTTTTATAAACTCGCGGGTATGCTGAAGTTTGATTTTATTTTAAGGCCTTTAGGCAACTTTGGATCAGGCCGGATGGATGATGATGGGATAAATTGGTGGAATTAAGAAAGTGGGAGGAAACTGGAGAACCACGAGAAAACCCACACACACGGTGTTTTTTTTAGGGGGACCCGCATACCACCCCTGCCTCTTTGTATCCTTTACACAAGCCAAGTTGTGTACTTTCAAGGTCGTACATCACGCTCATTTTTGAGCTCATTTGGAAGCCCCTGTGTTCCATCGGTCAGAGACCTCTGGGGTTGCGGGACGGACTCTTGGCCAGGCATCCAGAATGTTCTCCTGGCCTTTGTTCCAGATCTTTTGGAACTTCCTTGGGGGGATTCCCTATCTACTAAATACTAATTTTATTAAAATAAAGAACATACATACATTTAAACATATAACACACATTAGACAAGACGATACAGGACAACACATGACAACACACGACTTGAAGACTGGCATCTTCTTCTTTTCTGCGTCCTGCAACGAGATAAGATATTAGTTATTGATGCTGTCTGTTGGTCGTACATCTTCCTTCTTAGTAGTCTTTTCCTTCGTTGCAGGAGTCATCTTCTTCTTTCATTCTTCTCATCCATACACACGGTGTTTGTCCACATGGCATGAGCAGGGATCGATCCGACGACCCCTAGCACTAGAGGTGAGAGCTCTACTAACTGAGCCACCGTGGCCTCTCGCAGGTTGCAACAAAGAAGAAATACCTTGGTATTGATAAAAGTTTCTCTCCCTAACAACAAAATAGAATTTCAAAAGTTTTCACGTTAATCTTTCAGTAAAAGTTTCTATCTTCATACAAAAGTCAGTCGACCAACAATTATGTTTTCGTTTAAGGCAAAATCAATGTTAGATATGCCAAGCTGTGTGTCTGGTACTGTAAGTGTAACTTCGTTCGGCGCATGCGCTTGGTAATCCATATGTAAAATTATATTAATGAAAGGTCGGTAATTTAAAATATTCATTGAATAAAATAACAATTTCATGTATTATTATCCTATGCTATCAATTGCTGTATAAACTCCTAAAAGATAACGACGTAGCTAGCGTGTACATGAAAATCGAACGTAATATCTCTATATTCAACGCATACAATAATTGCTTACGTCTAAAGTCTAGCGAAAAATAATCTTAACATATACATAAAAAAGCAGCTCAAAGAAAATTAGGTAACGCATGCAACACATGTAGCGATCGCGCACAAGCAACGAAAGCAAGTATGAACAGCCGGGCTAAGAAAATTCGTAGGATATTGGTAGTTATACTACTTACGTCAACCTTCCAACGGGACCTATGTGTGGCCCGTAGACTAAAATCCTCTTTTCTTCCTTATTTTACCATTCATAGGAAGGCCGCTCGTTACTCGGTATTTTCTCTGGAGTTCAGTGCTCGAAGTGTGTTAGAAAAGGTAAGAAAACGGTTGCAAAAGTGGGCTAGGAAAGGTAAGGGCACGCTTGCACCTAGTGGCAGCGATGTACTATTGAAAGTAAAGGCTTCCATTATTAAAAGGTAGGGGTACGTCAAATGCAAAATGAAAAAATATTTTTAAAACACTTTTTAAATAAATATTTTGTTTATGCATGACTAAAGAGAGAACCATAAGGCGCGCTCCCATATACAGGCACTTTATAAATTCTCGAATTGGCGCGCCCCATGCTTATATTTTTAGTCATGAATGACCACAATTTTATTTTACGTTTTACTACGAATTGTTTAAGAAAATTAAGTATTTAAAAAGTTTTTTTTAGTATTTTTTTTCGAATTATTTCGGTGTTCGGACACTTTTTATCAAGCTGATAATGTTTTATGACCTGAATCCTAAAGTGTTCTGCAACCAGTCAAACGTCACGTCGTTACATGTTAGTATTTATTTTAGGATAAAGAAGTCCAAATTAAAATAAATATTAAAATATCTTTAGTACTTTTAATAGCGTGAACTATATTTATTTATTTCCTGACACCAAAACATTAAATCGTTTGTCGTATTCCTCTTCATTATCGAGATACAGGAGCGCGACGCAATAGCCCCAAATCAACTTTTTCTAATCGTAATGAAATTAAAGGAGTGCAGATAGTACAAAAATATCACTAGGAACAGGTAGATCGGGTAAAGTGTGGTTCTGAACCCAAATCTGAAGTCAGTTTCCTTTTAATTACTTTCGTTTAGATGCTACCATGCATTGCAGACAGAGTACCAATAGTGCAGAAAGGTACTATAGCCTGAACAGATTGAAAACGGCAGTTTAATTGAAGTCACTCAATTCAAATCTGAATTCAGTGTCTCTCTATCTGCTTTCATTTATGCGTTAACCTGTGCTACAAATAGACCAAATGAAATTGGATTAACAAAATTTGGCAGATGGAGACGATCCCACTAAAAATAAAAAAATATAGAACAACTACTTCAAGCATTCCGATTAGATCGAGCGGCCGTAGCTCAATTCGTAGCTTCACATTCAGGAAGTCCTAGGTTTGATGGCAGCGACCACCATTCTCACTGAGGTTTCTGCAGGGGATTCTCCTCAATCACCCCAGGCAACTATACCGCGGGGTGAGGGGGCCACAACTTAAGTCCTGGCCGTCTCATTCCTATTTCCTTTTCCCTACCTTATGTTGCTTTGAGTCTGCTTCTACTTAGTGTACATTAAATATACTGTAAAAAATTATATATACACTTTGCTTAGAGATCTTCTTTGCAGTTTCCTTAGTTCTGTGCTGAAGAAAAGTGACGTGTACGTGAAGTATGAGTAGATTATTGTTTCTCCTGAAGTGAGTCCTAAAACTTTCCTGTGTACTCAGTTTATCATTGTTACTTTTTGATAACTTTTATTTATCACACTATTGGCTGACAACTTCTGGTCACTTATTATTATTATTGCACTGAACACCATCAATATACTATATAGTAATAAAAGTTTCGCATTTACTATGTTGTTCAGTTGGCTAAAGGAACCGAGACGACCCCCGTTTTATTCCTGCTCCCGCAAACTTTTAATTCCTTCCTAAGCAACCAAAACTGCTTATTGACGCATTCAAAACTTGTGTTCATAAAATCGTTCAAAAATATTCAAATCGTAGACTCATTTGAGGTGTATGAGATGCATCTATAGTGTAAAAGAAGTCCACTGTGGGATGACGTCCCTCGGTAAGTAAATCTTTTGAGGTAAGAAATGTGGAGAGTAATGGCTGATCTTCATCCCAGGATTCACGCGATGAAATAAAGAAAAACGCTCGAAAACATCCTGCCGTTTAAACTGAGTTTGACCCTGTACAACCTCTATAGTGTTTATTTAGGATCAGTAGTACTCCTAGGATATGCGAGCCTCCGGGCAAAGGTGTTCCGCAGAGCCCCCATCTTAAGTTGATTAATAACGTTATTTGTTGCCTATGTTACAGCGGCGATTCTTCTTTGTGCGGGGCCCGAAGCATGTGCCCCTGTACTGTCTTACGGGCGGCATTGTTTAGGATCATCAATTTATGTATCAAGACTATGGTGATTGACCGTTTTCAATCTTAATTTGGCTAGAACCTACCAATATATATGTAATTGCATCAAACTAGTCGCGCTAGAAAGATTAAGTGAATAACAACACTACAATAAAATCCGATAATTTAATTGAACCTTTTTTTTACAAAAAAAAAACCGGTTATAGTCAATTTTACTTTTCTTTAAAATAGCAAGAAAAAATCCTTTCCAAATGCCATGTTTTGCTGAATTTCACTACATGTCTCATAATCTGTTCACACAGGTATAGCGTCATGAAATTCAGCAAAACACGGAATTTGGAAGGGGTTTGTTTTCTTTCTATTGACTATTGTGTTTTTGTAATAAAAAGAAAAAAAGCTTCAATTGAAATTAAAGACAGATGTAATTTATAATTTAACATTTCCTAGCTGGTATAATGCAGTACAACATGTACTTGTTCAAGCAACTAAAGGAGATGGAGAGAATGGTAACTTAATCACGGTATTTTGAACTCATTACGCTAATTTTGCTTGAAACTTCTGTTATTGTAGCTTCGACTTTCCTCAGGGAAGCACACATCAAGGAAGGTTAAAGAGAACTCAAGAAAGAACGAAACCATAGAAATGTAACAAGGTCATCGGGATTGCTTTTCCTTCCGTGAACAATTAACATTCGTGTGGAAATCAGTGTTGCCAACAGGTAATATTTACGTCGTCAAACCAAGACCCTAAAATCCGTCCAAATCAGTCAAAATGAAAAAAAGAAAGTAAAATAAAAAGGAAGCACATTCGGTATTGTTATATACAGTTTTTAAAGAAAACAAATCTAAACATGTTTTCTCATCGACTTTGATTATAGTAACAATTCTTCCATTCCTCCAACTATGTATCTCCAGTTCTGCACTGTTTTACAAGCAAATCATTGATATAAAGAATAGAAATAAGATCACCAGTTCCAAATAAGGCCTAAATTGGAAGAAAAATAAAATATTTTTTAAAATTACAAGAAGTTTTTACCAGCCCAAATGTTCGTCAGAAAATCCGTCAAACTCATACTCCGCCCCCGCCCCCCGTCGTGAAATACAATTCCGTCAATTTTGACGGAAAGTTCGTTAAGTTTGCAACACTGTTGCAAATATATCCTCTTTTTTTCGTTCTAGACTTAGCGAAGATTACCGAATACATCCGATATAAAGAACATTGGTCTTGTGACTGAATCACGTTGCGTGAGTTCCTCACTAATCCTCAGCTGATTCTTTTCGGGTGTGTAGTGTAGTGGCTGTAGGTGTGTCTGTGCTGAGTTGCGGAATTACCTAATAAGAATCTTAAAGTACTTTTGCCACCGCTCAAATGAAAATGATACAAAGTTTCTTTGAAGTTTCTAGAAATAACCCGTTCGTAAATCCAATCCAAGTAGCGCAATGTGAAGCTTCGGCCAGTGGTGGAAACGAAAAACCATCTGCGAATCCTGTACCTGCATCTCCTCCCCCAGCAGAACAAAACAGTTGTGAATTTGGTTCCGGAAAATACTATGCGTTGTGTGGTTTTGGAGGGATCTTATCGTGTGGTATAACACACACTGCAGTGGTACCCATTGACTTAGTAAAATGTCGAATTCAAGTAGATCCCGAGAAGTATAAATCGATCTTCAATGGATTTAGAGTTACTCTTAATGAAGATGGTTTTCGGGGTCTTGGACGAGGATGGGCCCCGACCTTCTTTGGGTACTCGATGCAAGGTTTGTGCAAGTTTGGTTTCTATGAAGTATTTAAGATCTTATATTCCAATATGCTTGGTGAGGAAAATTCATATTTGTGGAGAACATCGATTTATTTAGCTGCTTCTGCCTCTGCCGAATTCTTTGCCGACATTGCCCTTAGTCCAATGGAAGCTGTCAAAGTAAGGATCCAGACGCAACCAGGATTTGTATCCACGTTACGACAAGCAGCTCCTATCATGTACTCTCAGGAGGGATTAAGTGCGTTTTACAAAGGTTTGGTACCGTTGTGGATGAGGCAAATACCCTACACCATGATGAAATTTGCGTGCTTTGAAAGAACTGTGGAAGCCCTCTACAAATATGTTGTTCCGAAACCTCGTAGTGATTGTTCCAAATCAGAACAATTAGTTGTGACATTTGCCGCTGGATATATCGCTGGTGTATTTTGTGCTATTGTTTCACATCCAGCAGATACCGTGGTATCGAAACTAAATCAAGACAGAGGTTCGACTGCCATTGAAGCTGCGAAAAAGCTTGGTATGGCAGGCTTATGGAAAGGACTGACCGCTAGGATTATTATGATTGGTACTTTAACTGCCTTACAGTGGTTCATCTACGACGGAGTGAAAGTAGCGTTCAGATTGCCACGTCCCCCTCCTCCAGAAATGCCCGAATCATTGAAGCAAAAATTAGGTTTGAAACAAGAATAACAAGTGCAAGATTTCTTATAACTGTCGCTGAATGTTAACGGTGACTAAATTAAAATAGTCAAGTGAACTGTGTTTGTTGTGCTTAAATTTTTCCTCGTTTTGGTTTCACTTTAATAGATTAGTTTGGAAAGTTCCGAGTGTTTTTACTTTCTTCCTTTTGTGTGTCAAACCGTTACTTGTGTTATAATGTGTTACTTGATTTAAACGTGAAGGATAAGAGCCAGTGATCCAGTGTGTCTGCTGTCAGTTTGTTCTGAAATCAACCAGAACTGAATGGTATCGCTGTATTTCCTTCCACTTGCAGTTGCTATGCTGTGCACAAGAATTCCTTTCCGCTCTTTCTGTTGAATTTACAGCTAAAACTTTCTCTTCATAATTTTATTAGATTTAATTTGTTTACAGCTTCATGAGTCAATGACTTTTTTTACTTTATCTATGGCCTTTAGGCATGTCAGGCTCAAGACGGGAAAAGGTGGGGGAGATGATGTTGAAGATGCTTGGCAAGGGCGTAGTTTGTAGGTACCATCCCGCCATTTGCCTGGTGTGGCAGGAAAAAACCAGAAAAAAACCACTCATTTGTTCACGTCAGTTTGCAGGACTTGGTTCAATAATCTGAAGGTCCTGGGAAAAATCACAGCAGCCGCTCGTCCTGAGCGAGCTTTTCCGTTTTCTCCTTCAGTGACACCGAGCGAATGCCGGGATGGTACGATAGATACTTTCAAGCTAGGTCCTAGACGACTGGTTTTCCCACACCTTTTCTATCCCAGCCTGAGCCAAAATTACCTAAAAGCCATAAATAAATTTAGCGTGCGCGGGAAAAGCAGTATAAGTCAGAAATTAGCCAAAATGAGAAGTTAAAATTAGATCTGTATGTGATGCTCCCACCTTTGGTTAACTTAGTATAAGTCAATTCTAAACGTGAGTTAAATAATTACTTCTTTATCCTTTTAGAATAAGTGATATCTTATGCCTGGAAGGGAAGAAGAAACTCGTCTCCTAAAAAACTGTTTTCCCCGCGCACGCTAGAATGAAGTTCATTACTAGGTCCCATTTACAGGTAACAAAGCGAAAGTAATGTTGGAACGAAGGTGCGGTCAAGGCTTGGTTTGAAGATACCATTCCAGTATTAAACTGGTGTGACTGAGCAAAACCCTGATGGAAAATCTAGTTAGGATGACTGACCTTTCGAATCGTAGGAAGCCATGGTCGCTCAGTAAAGGTGGCTTCAATTTCTTCGAACATAAATTTTGAAAAATATTACCAGCGACTGGTTAACACTTTTGCTTTGGG
This sequence comes from Lepisma saccharinum, assembly GCA_022664845.1. NCBI lineage: Eukaryota > Metazoa > Arthropoda > Insecta > Zygentoma > Lepismatidae > Lepisma > Lepisma saccharinum. The sequence goes on from JAGDQP010004476.1 coordinate 29,624, forward strand.
TTCGATTCGTGGTATCTTTTGCCTGTGTGTGTGTTGATCCAGAACCATGATACAAGTTTAATTCATGTAATCGCCATTAGGCAACTCAGGCCTGGATAAGGTGTTTGAGGGTAGTCGGCCAGGACCTAGTTAGTAGGTGCCATCCCGACATTTGTCTGATATGACTAAAAACCCTTTAAGAAACTCAATCAAACCGCACACACCCATATACGTCTTAACAGCCGAATACCAATGCTAAATTTGCACCGATAAGCACCAGGGGGGGGGGGGG
>JAGDQP010004476.1:30294-84802 GCA_022664845.1 Lepisma saccharinum
GGGGGGGGGGGGGATCTGCTCCGGACCTCAAATCTCTGATGATTGTAATTAGCCTTACAACAACATAATCAGACAATATGTGTAATTGAATATCTTAGAAGGATATAGAGCAAAAATATGTATATTTATCTTCAGTGGCGTAGCCAGTGAGGGGCACGGGGGCGCGCGCGCGCCCTTTGTAGCATTATTTGAACAATTTATCCAAGAAAATGTTTCGATTTGTTTCCGAACTGACATAATTTATCTGTTGCGAATCCAGGGAGGGGGTTTGGGGGCACGCGCCCCTCGAGGGAAAATACTTCGCCTTATTTTAACAATTTTATTAAAAAGAAAACATTTTCGATTTTTTCTGCACCAAGCTAATTTATCTAAAAATATTAATTTTTGAGGATAACGCTGTCAAATTTCATGATAAAGATAAGCAATATGAGTTCGAATATGATAAATTTATAGTAAAAATTCCCGTAGCGGGAAAATATCCCCGATCTATTCCACATACGTCCCCTGCTCATGAAAATCCTGGATCTTCCACTGTTGTCTTTCTATAATAACGATTGATATAAATATTACTCTACATTATGTGAATGTACAATTTTCACTAGAATATGTCTCACTAAATACACTAAATTAGTACTTATTTGCAATTGAATTACTACACATAATTTGTTTACTTTAGGAAATTCAATATATATATATATTTTTAAACAACACTTCGACACTTCCTCATGGCAATATCGTCTTCCTTGGCCGTGTGTCTAGAGGAGATGTGCTTGTTACGTGCAAACAAGCGCAAATAAAGAGATCAAAATGACAATAATTTTCGTTATATTCTAAGATATCTTGACAAAGTAGTGTATTTGTTAGGGACATTTACTACATATAGACTTCTGCCATCTACTGGAAATCTGAATAAACAACAACAAAATAAATTACGCGTTTACTAAAAAACGTACTTTATGGTAAGGAATTCACAGGCATGCAATAAAAACTATTTTTCTATTTAATGGAGAGAGAAGTTTTTATTGGGTTATGTCCAGAAGTGACATATTTCAAATGTCACCAAGTTTCTAGTCATAACTCAAAAATTACAGTAGTTATTAACAAATAACCAGGCTGGGGTCCGGCTCGGACACCCCGTCTTCCACCCCCACCCCCCGGAAACGTTTGGTATGTGACTGTTAAAATATAAGACGTACTGGTACACTAATGCAAGCGTTACGATTCTGATAGATTTTTAGCTGTAATAGACCAGGATTAAGTCAATACTTAAATGATCCACGCGTGGCTATTTGCTGAAAAGTTTTCGACAGCGTTTCTTGTAGTTGAAGGAAAATTAAAAACAATGTTTCCTTTTGTTTCAACTACCCAGTGCCTACATGTTATAAGGGTCTCTTGTGAGTAAGTTGTAACGCTCGCTGCCTTGTGATCAAGGGGTTCCTGGTTCGATTCCCTGTGGGGACAGGCGGTTTGAAGCTCACGTTTAACTGTAGGTCCCGTTCTTAGGACATGATTCCATGGAAGGCAATGGGAAATCACCATCGGTTGACCTTCTCAAGGGGGTCTTCGGGAAGAACACTCATCTTTATCATTTTCATCATACTTTATAAAATGATAATGTTGTATACATCTCTTCTGAAATTTATTTTGGGTTCAAAAAGTATAGAAAAAAATAAACATTTATAAAGAGCGGTGGTTTATTCATTCTGAAAGTAAGTGAACGTTCTAAATGAGCTGATAAGCTTCTAAGGACGGGAAATTCACTTCTTTTTTCTTAAGTAAAGAGTGCTTCGAAGCACTCAATTCAATGAACCCCAGTGGAAATTGAACCTGTGACCACGTGCACAGAAAGCAAGCGCGCTCGCTAACTTCTTGACCACCCCGAAGTATTTCTGAATGAGTTGTTAATCTCTCTCTTTCTCTCTCTCACACATACGCGCGCTTTTCATCTTGTTTTAAACATTTTTTTGTGTATAGTTTTTCCCAATAAAAATAAACTCCGCATGTTTACATCGAAGCTTGAATAGGCCTATATAGTAAGATAAACTATAGTATATCACAGACACGTTTGAAACATGCAGTCAGCCATCTTACTGTAGGTTTTTCAGTTTCACCAGACAAATACCAGGTAGTACAGTGTACAGACACCAAGGCCCTGTTTGGCTGCTACTGTCCCGAAATGCTCACAGTAGGACCCGGAATGCTCAGAGGAACGTTAGATTTTAAACTTGAGATTGGCATACGTCTAGGATACCAGTCAACGGTCCGAAATAAGTATAAATTAAATTTAAAAATAAAGTGTAAAATAAACACATTTGTTTTACAGTGTGTTGTTTAAATTTACTCTTGTACGTAGTGAGCAGCCGTAGCTCAGTTGGTACAGCGTTCGCTTAGCCAGTGATTGCGTCAGACTCCCTTCCCCCTGTAGGATGTCACTCCTCAAATTCTCAAGAACATTCTCAAATTTAAAATTTTTACGGTAAAAAAAAAAATCGATAGAAATCGTGCAAAACTCCACTACACCCTACCAGTTTTGTCTTAACACCTCCCCCCCAAATTGAAAATCTTGGCGGAATTCCTGTGCTTAGCAATCGGAAGGTCCTAGGAACGACCCCAGCTGCCGCCCATCCTGTCTGAGTTTTTTCAAGGGGTTTTCCTGTCATACCAGGCTAATCCGGGGTACCTACAAACTAGACCTTGGCCGGCTACCTTCCAACATTCTCTCTCTCTCTCTCTTTCATTCTATTTCGGCCTGAGTCTGAGATACCTGAATGCCATAAATAAATGCAATTCCTTTTGTATAGTCTAAAGACTAGACTGAATGACTCGGACGGATATGGAATTGCTCTAGTTACATTATCTAAACAAATTTCACAAACTTCCAGATCTTCAGACTCCTCGCTTACTCCTTCTACGTTGTTTTTTTTTTTTTCTTATTTTTTAAGGACATTTACGGTCTAAAGGTGCGTTTTGCTAGCTGCGATTGATTGTTGCGTTGCAACGATCAGTTGTTGAACCCTCGTTCCTTTGTTTTCAAATGGAGATGTTTTGTTCCGAACGACTCCCGATCAATCGTTGGCTCTGAAGAGTCGTACGACTGGAGGGTGGATACAATCGCAGTCGTTGACGATTCATCAAGTTGGCTGGAGTGCATTATGTCTCTGAAATTTTCAGAACAGGATAAGACCCTTCTCGAGGAAGCTGCAAATCATCCCGCATTGTACCAGAGATGGTTTGCAATCAACTTATATAATCCCTCTTCATTCCTCACTCTAAATATGCGATTATTTTCACATATTTTTTCTCTGTACAATTCGAATAACATTTCATCGAGAAGGTATTTGATCAATCGTTTTGTTTTTATGCTCATTTTACTCGGTGTCAGTGTTTACGGTACCACCTTTCTGGGATACTTCGGCTGGAAATCTGCTAGACGCAAACGTAACGAGCAAAACAGTACCAACGACTGATCGTTGACGATCACTGCGTTCAATCGTGCACGATCAATCGCACCGAGCAAAACGCACCTTAAACCAATGCAAATTTTGAAGAATGACGTTCCTAGGTATTCATAGTTTCCAAGGAAAATTATGGTGGTAGCCAGACTACATTCCAGCAGAAGAACTATTCAACACTGCACCTGTCTAGTACTGATCCGTGACGTTTGCTATGGAAGTCTCTTCAGTGTCCTGTAGTAAGTAAGTCCGTCAGTAAGTAGGCACTATTTATGTCTGGCATAATAGCAAGTTAACGAACTATGTGGCCTTCATTTCATTGACATAGTCAGATTATGTGTCATAAGTCTTCCCTAACTGTTCTTTTAGATTTTAACACGATGCTGGCATAAGGTGCACACACAGGATGATGTACGTAAGCTGTTACAATCTTAGATATTATGTACCTATCTAAAAACTTTGTTTATACAAGTTTACTACCTTATATGGGCCAGGTTCATCTCATAAATCAGTTGCCACCTGCTATTTCTCTATAGAAGCGAGATATACAGCTTTAAAATTTTAATCATGCCCGTTTCGCCTTATGCACATTATGACAGACAAATGACGATATTGTTATCTTAAGGCGAGACTTGAATTCCCGTTTCGTTTTAAACTTTTTCACTTCCCCTACACAGTTCTGAAGAAGGGAAAATTCTGGTCAATATAGGGAATTTGATAAAAACGAAACTTATACACACATGCAATTTATATTTTAGACAGAAGAATCCAATACACTGTGTTTTAAACGACCCTGGACTTCACGTAAGGTACCAAGTCGGCATTTGCCAAACGGAGCTGCGAAAACTAAAAGAAAACAAAAAAAACGTCCATCAAAAAGCCGACCCTGGTCCTCCCGAGTGTGATGCAAACGTTGTTCTAATATTTTAAAGAAAATCACATAGAGAAGTCGGTTGAACCTTAGACTAGTAACCAAACATAATGGAAATGTTGCGATTGTTGCCAGGTATATACAGGGTGGTTCTGGAAATCCGTAACAGGGCCATAACTCAACTTCTAGTGTAAGGAAATCTTTGAAACAAAAATGTTAATACCAAACATTGTGTGGAGTCACATGGTGATGCTTCTTTTATCAGGGGCATCTCGGGAATATCTGATGGAGGGGGGGGGGAGGCAAATTCAAAATTTTAAATAGAAATAGGGGTTGATTTGGCTCCAGTTGAAACAAGCGTTACATTTTGAACAACTTTTAGAGGAAATCCTTTTTGATAGCTCACCGTTTGGCAGCTAGAAGACCTAATTAGTGGTGAAAATTAACATGGTTTGGGGGAGTTTCGGATGTTATAACTCAAAGGAAATAGTAAATAAAGATTCAAAACTAAACTGTAATACTAAATGAGGTATGCGAAATGAAACTGTGAAATTTTCGAAAACAGGGACGTTCCGGGAATACTGTTTCTGGGGAACTTCAAAATTTTAAATAGAATACAATGGTTGATTTTGCTTTCCTTGAAACAATCGTGAAATTTTGAACAACCTTCAGAGGAAATATTTAAAATATCTTCAGTTAAAAAAAGCTACTTACTTGGTAAGTTTACTGTTGACCTACTAATTAACTCTTGTAATTACCAAACGTTATGAGATATTAAACAACCAGAAACACTCTTCCCGGGACGCGAAGTTTGATTCCGTATATCCCATTTAATATTTCAGTTTAGTTTGGAACCTACATTTATTATTCCCTTTGAGTTACAACATCCGAAAAGTCCCCAAAATCATGTTAACTTAGACCATAAATTAGGTCTTCTAGCTGCCAAATGGTGTGAGCTATCCGAAAGTGTTTCCTCTAAAAGTTGTTTAAAATTTAACGCTTGTTTCAACGGGAGCTAAATCAACCCCTATTTCTATTTTTAATACTCCCTCCGTAGAAGTTTTCTCGAGACGACCCTGATTTCAGAAGCATCCCCATGTGCTTCCGCACATGCATTTTGGTGTTAACATTTTTTGTTTCAAAGATGTCTGTGCACTAGGAGCTGAGTTATAGCCCTGTTACGGATTTCCAGAACCACCCTGTATATAGGCTCTATATATGAAAGATGATCATGTAAAAGATAGTTTGCTGAACGTAATAACAACGAGAAACTTGATGCCTTATCTTTTACAGACTAGAAAAAAAACTATTTTATGACCAGAGGTGAAACCGGGTCACTTTTGGTGACCTGGCCTGACCCGAACATAGATGACCCGGTCTAGGAAATACAGTAGAAATAACTGGGAATTTTGGTGTATTTTTCGTGTTCACAGGGTAACATCTTCAGTCCTGGTCACACCTAAAAGAAACATTATTCAAACCGTTAGACTACTAAATATAGTCTAAACTCTAAAAGATGGAATTGAAGTGATCAAAACGATATTTACGATCTGTTCTATGCATGTATTCCATTTCTAAAACGATAATGTATTTTTTCATCTAATTTTTGTGAGTAAAGATACATGGCTTAATTGGAAAAGTTGCATATATTGATGCCAACCCTGTAAAATTGTTTGGCCGTTCTTAAACAGTTCTCACTACGGGCCTGACGAAACATACCTTATATACTCGTATTGTATGAGAAATCCCTGCTACATGAAGTAAAATTCCCTTATGATATAAGGTGAAACGGGTAAGATTAAACGGGAATTCCCGTTTCACCTTACCTCAGAATAACTTGATAAGATTGCCAGAAGGACTCAAAGTAAGCATAAGGCCAAACGGGAAGACACTGAATTTTTAAACAGAACTTTGTCAGATTATGCATATAATTAACAAATTTGTCATCAAAAGTTCAATAACGTTCAATAAAGAGTCCCTAGTCTTTTGCATGAAGAGAAGTGGTCAACTTTAACATTTTAAATAGAAACCTTACCAAAAAGTTATATTTATGCATTCTACACAAAAAATAAATATAATTTATAACATTCCTGGAATACGTAATTCTTTGAAACATAAATATGAAAAGGTACGATCATTTGTTAACAAGGTAATTACGTCATAATTTTTTAGAAATTAGAGCGAGCAGGTGGCAACTTGGTGTTTACGAGATTAAGAAGCCTCTTAGCCTGCACATTAAACTGTTATAAACAATAATTTTAACATTGTTACCAGGTATGTGGGCCATCTTGAAAGTGCCATAATTCTAGAAAATTTGGAAAGGAAATAAGAGCGTCATGTAATACAGCAATCTGAACTGGAATTTTATCAAAAATGCATTGATGACGTCAGTTACCCAATAACGTTGGGTATGAGAGATAATGACATGTCACTTGTGAAATTAGTGTGGACTGGTTGAAGCAAAAATCAGGAATCATCAGAGAAGGAAAAGAAGCTCTAAAACACATAGCTTATTTTACGTCCCGTTCATATCCCAATCTGACGAAATATTGCAGAAAATAGAGGCGGGAAAGATTTTTGTAGAGAGAGAGAGAAACCCGACCTATCCCCCAACCCTAAGCCCCAAATAAATCCAGCACTGGTAAATCTACAAAGGATATCTGCAAAGTTCTTCTAATACAGGGTGGCCGGAAAGTAATGTTTGAACTGTAGTAGGAGGGAAAGTAAATGTCGCAGCGGCAAGAGTAGGGTACACCCATATACATAGTGTCATCCTTGAAAGTAGTTTCTCGAGGTATTCCAATACGCCACATTTATCTACTACTATTGTAAGTCAGAGTAGGAAAAATCCTTAAAAGCAGAAATAAGAAAAAATGACGTAAACCCTTATTTTATTCCACAACTTTACTTAAATGCTGTCATTTGGGCAGCTACCTTTCCTTTGTTTTTAAGTTCAGCGCATGTTGGACTTTAGATTTATGCGGAATTATCATGTTTGCAACATTTGAGCTAACAGAAAATTCTCTTTTTATGACCAGCACGAAATCGGAGGTTTTAGAGACTTTCTTGGTAACTGGAAACACTGTTAGCACCAAAGAGCTCCATGTGATGTATAATGGATATCTATAAAACATAAAAACGAAAAAATATAAACATGTATGTGCTAATAGGGTGCTGTATGGTACAATGTTGCCGACCAGGCATGTGTGTAACTAGGCTTCAGTATTTTTCGGAATAAATCTTTTTTTTTTTTCGTTGTTATGTTACATAGACATTCATCGTACATCACATGGAGTTCTTTAGTGCTCACAGTGTCGCCAGTTACTAAGAGAATTTCTAAAACTGCGATTTCGCGCTGATGTCACTAAAGGTTACACAGCGCATCTGCCTAATTTGGTAGTCTAACGCGGAACTTAAAGTACTCAAATCATATTTTAGAGAAGTTCTGAGGCAAAATGAGTTTCTGTTCTTTTTTTTTTTTTTTTTAATTTCCACTTTTGCGGATTCTTTCTTGCCTCTCGGACTTGCGACATTAGGTATACGTCATATTGGAATTCATCGGGAAAATGTCTCCAAAGTTGACACAAAGACTTGTGTGCAACGCACATTCAACTGCCACTTTTGTTCCCCTCCTACAAGAATCTTAAGTTGACGAGACAATACTTTTCGGACACCCTGTATCATGATAGTCAACTTCAAAGCAACAATTTTAAATTATGCTAAGGCATTTTAACTATGAAGGAACTCATGTGAATATATCTCGTATAACCATTTGTGTACTTTATTATTTTTTTTAAAGTAATTTTCAATATGATAACTTGAGGTATGACAACCATGACGATTAAAGAAAAAAATACTTTTCAGCAGGTGGCATTTTCCTCCCAGTGCTTGGTCGTTAGTATATGTATGCACTTGATTTTAGTACTTTCAAATTTTTTAAATAGAGAAAAGTTGTTTTAAGGTTTTTGGTTCTTCCTGTATACATATACACTATACAGGATGTTCCACAAATATGGGATAAAGCAGTGGCGGATCCAGAGGGGGCGCCCCCTCCTCAAATGTAAATTTATATAGCATTATTTTAACAATTTATCTAAGAAAAAGCTTCCTCTTTTTAGGACAAATCTAATTTATCCAGAAATATCCATTTTGATTGACTGGTGTCAATTTACATGGTAAAACTTAGCAACATAAGCACTGTTCGAAGTGGGTTAGAAAAGGTAATGGTATGCTCGGAGAAGTGGGTTAGAAAAGTAAGGCTACGCTTGGACCTAGTGATGGCAATTGGCTATTAAAAGTAAAGGCAATGAACTCCCATTAAGAAAAAGGTAGGAGGTACCCCGAATCCAAAATGAAAAAGGTAAGTGCACGGCGTCCACCCCCTTCACTTCGAGCACTGAACGTAACGGGAAATATAATAAATTTATAGCTGAAAATTCACTTAGCGGGAAAATATTGAAAATGTCCATGGTCTATTTACCTAAATCCTTGTTCCCTGGTCTATTCACTTAAATTCATCCTCACAAAAATCTTGCATCCGACACTGGGATAAACTTGGCAGAGTTTATACCATTCTCTGTTTTAGAGGTATCGGAAGTCGAAGTTCAAAAATAACCAATCTTTTACAATAGAAAATAATATAAACATGGCTAGAAAATTCTGAAAATGTAAACTAATGTCGGCGGTAGCAATATCGTAGAGTTTCATAATTACTGTTATGCCTGCTTTACAAAATTGTACTCTCATCCGTCTTTTTCACTAATTCCAAAAATGAAATAATAAAAATAAAAAATAAATCGAAATAGAGTTTAGCGCCTACTCTTGAAGTGCGTTGCTAAGAGTCAATTTATACGAAGAGAGTTTGGAAAATTTGACGTCACGTAACTAAATTGATACGTGGTCAACCTACTCTAAACCAATATCACCAGTAGCACACATAGGAAAAAAGACGTTGAATGTCTGTTACGAAAGACTCTTTATCGGATTATTTAGCTATTGCTCGTTATCTAGCCCTTTAAGTAGTGTTGTCAGGTGGACGGAAAATTCTCGGAAAACTGAAGAATCTGGGCCACATGAAGAGTCAAAGGAAAAAAAATACCAAAAACGGGAAATTTTGTTGAATCTTTTTTTTTTTTTTACCAAAATGGGGATTTTTTTCAGTTTTTTTAGGGGAAATATTGCGACTAGAACCTGAAAACACTATGTTTAAGGGCCATTCCACTGTCACGTACGGAGCATCTGGACTTCTTTTTCTCAATTAATTTTCTATGTATACAAAATTGATAACATTTTTATTTGGACAGTTATGGTTACGGTATATTTACTTTCTTACCTTGGTATTCCTAGGGTAAAATATTACGGAGGTAAACTAGTCCCTCATTCGAATATCCGGTGGGAGACTGCTTCAGAGGGCTCCAAGAACAGAATTAAGGCTGCTTTTATGCAAACGCCGTTGCCGTTTGCGGCTTGAAATCAGGCTGCAACCACTTTCCTTTTGTACTTTTTTGTCACTTACGACACATCGCGGGAATAGATGCGATCAGCAGTGTTGCCAGTCCCTTCTATGTATGCGAGAAGTGAAGAAGATGGGTCCGTGCGTACTGTATTCTTTATATCGGAATTCTCTAGTCTCTTTTAGCACCATCCCTCTTTAGATCCTGCTGTTAGTAATTTATAAGGGTTTCAGAATTATTTTGGTATAACCCAGGGTGACCAGATTTTTGAAACACAAAAACGGGACAAGTTATAAACTTAAACATTAAAAAACGGGGAAAACAGGACACTTAAATTATTAATTCTTTCAACTACTAACTAGTAACTCAGAAGAAAAAAAAATATATTAAAAAATAATAATACTATTTCAAATGTTGCAAGTCAACTTCTCCATTTGTTGATATTAATCGAAGTTGCGAAGGGAATGAAACTGACTTTCATGTGACATCGCAATAAATGCTTTACTTGCATAAAATAACTTAGGGTGGAAACAGGATGGGGGCACTAAATCCTATACCCTCCCAGGCGTTGAAATCCTTAGCTACGACTCTGCGTTGGCATGATGATGATAGGTGTTCTGTCCGAAGGCAAATCTTGACCCTAAGGACCATGGACCAAATGAACCGATGGTGGTTTGCCATTGCCTTCCATTGAGCGAAGATTACGTTCTAAGAACAGGACCTACAGAAGCTGAAATTCGGTATGAATATTCGTGAGCCGGTTGGAATTACGGGGAAAATAAAAAGATGCAACTATTCCATTATAAGTATCCCAACAACACCCTTCAACCCGGATATCAAAATGTGCTTTCCGATGGTTTAGAAAGCTGAAGTTCGTCAAGAATATTCCACACAAGGGTGTCGCCAGGATTTTCCCCAAGGCGGAGCAATATTAAGTGCACACACACACACACACACGAATGGCGGATACAGGATTTCGTCAGGACGGGACTCTGGTAGAAGAGAAGAGGGATATTTTCGATATCTTCCCGTTAAGAGATTTTTTTTAGTGAATATTTATCGTATTTTGCCTCATATTACTAGGTTTTATCATGGAATATGACACGGATATCCTCAAAAATTTATATTTCTAGATAAATTAGATTTGTTCAGAAAAAAATGGAAACTTTTTCTGAGATAACTTGTTGAAATACTGATATAAGAAATAAAGTATTTTATCTTGAGAGGGTGCGCGCCCTATCTCTGAACTCGCCACTGCCTTCCTGACACCTATGATTCCCGCTTCAAGTCAGAAATAGTTATGAAGAAAAATCAATAATTCATAATCATTTCTTCCCCTCTACCTCAATAACAATCCCCCTACTCCCGAAAACCTGGAATGGAACAACTACCGGTACGCATATTTTGGTGTTCTGATAACGATATCCACCCAGCCCCCGTAGTTCAGGTGATAACGACGTGCACTTTTGATTGGAAATGGTAAGTACGTGGGCTCGAATCCCACGACCGACTATCCTGACTGAGATTTTCCTGGGTCTTCCTTTGTTCCACCAGGCGGATGCCGGGATGAGATCTGGTCGATTCCTTCCTCATCCTCTACATACCCCATCCGGCTTGAGCCAAAGATGTCAAAAGGCTATAAATAAATTCAAATTGAAAATAACGATATCCATCCTGTTATGAAAACATCTGGCAGCGACAGGTTTAAAAAAGTAGTACTCTGTAAGTAGTGCTTGTGATGAAGTTATGCACTTCAATCCATTGATTTTTCCTCACATTTCGGTTTTTATAATTATTCTTGTGAGGATAAATCCCAAATTGCTTTTTTTTTATTTTATTTCGTTCTGTGTTCAAAATCTCCATTGCTTTTTCACACAATATAATCACTACCAGCGAGACATTACCGCAACCATTAGGAGGAAAATATCAGGAACTGCACCCTGACACTGGCAACACTTTTCGATCTTTGCACCTGAACAAACCACACAGGAGTAGCTGGTGCAAAAAGAAAAAACAAATAAAACGAAGCAGAAAAATGAAGTTGGTGTTGCCAGTACGTTTTGCAAATGAGCTATATAGGAAACGTGTTTAGCAACTGGCCTGAACGTCTGACAACACTACCATCTTCATTTTTCTTCCTTCATTTTTATCTGGAGGAAGGGTAGTTTATAACATATCCGTTATTTTAGCTTCACGCGTTCTCTAGATCATGAACGGCTGTGTTTCAAAACGCGACCGCAGACAATATTTGCAGAAATATATAGTGGTTCAAACCGGGTTTTTTGAAAACCGAAAACCGGTTTCAGAAAAAGTTGAAATTTCAAAAAACCGGTTTTCGGTTTCGGTTTCCAAAACCAAAGTCGGGTTTTAAGTACATACATTACATTTACTATTAATAAAAAGCGAAAAAAGCAAAATGTCAACAGTCGAGCTATTCAGCGTATGAATTGGATTGATGGCATCAGTTTTGTCAACATTACTAAGAAACAAAAAACTACATCGAAATGTCAATATAAATGGAAGTAATTCTAGTTTTTTTCGCTGTTGTACATATAAAAATTAGTTACTATTAGCACTGATAAGAAATTTCCTGAACAGCTGCGAATTGGGAATGCAGTGCACGCCACCTATGCACAAAGAAACGTCTGGAGAAAGAAAAAACTAATCCCTTCTGTTTACGAAACCCCTTATATGGAAGTGTAGCCTGATTATCAGTGCATTTTATTGCTACCAGAATATTCTATTGTTATTGCAGGACTAAAGAAAATAGAAATCAAACAGTTCCAAATTTGGGTAGCTACTTCTAGCTACTTCTTTCTATTTTGTTCAGTTTCTTTCTAGAAATTTCTCCTGCGTGTATATAAAAACAAAGGAATTGGCGAGGCGAATGACATTCTGACAAAACCTGAATTGCCAAGTAACTGAAGGTGTGTGTGTGTGTGTTTATTAGCTGTCGTTAACTTCGTTTTTATCAAGAAAGAAGTTGATCTCTTTGACAGCTACTGTGAATAATTTATTTATATATTTGGTCTTCATTTGTAAGGCGTAGTTAAGGTCAGATTGAATGATTTCGACTTCTTGTGTTTGTAGTGTTCAGCAGTACTTTCTACTTTCCTGTATTGTTTAGAAATCCCGCAGTTTAGCTCATTCATGCAAACTATAAATTAATATTACTTTATTTATCAAAACTAAGATTTCTTATATTGTAAGAAAACAGTCACAAATCCTTCGAGAAAAAAAGAAACTTTATTTTTTTGGGCATTACTGTGCTTAAGCTAGTCTCAGGAATGACGTATCCCAACGCACATAATCCGGGGAAAGGGATAGGAAGGTATTGTCCACGTCTTTTTCGAGGTATCATCCCAGCATTTGCGTTGTGTAATCTAACTTAAGGGAGATCGTGGAAACGTCAGGATGGTGGGTAACAGGATTTGAACCTGCAGTCTCCCGAATACCAGTCCAAAGCGCTACCAGTATCAACTGCGCAACGGAGGATCGGTAAAATTCTCCTTCGACCATTCTTTCTTACCCATTAACTTTCTGGTTATTCACAAATTTACTTTCGCCAAAGTAGATGTGATTAAACTTTCTTTTTTGTTGATATTCTTTTACAATGTGCGTAAAAATTCCAATATTAGTGAAATGATAAAATCCTTAGTGAATTATGTAGGGCTAATATATTCATCATTTATTTATTCACGTAAGACATCTTTGAAGCAATTTTAAGAGTGACTATTAATTTATTTATTAATACTAAGTAAGTATTAAAGGATGAACTGAAATATTGCTGAACTTGTCCTTAACGATTTTTACCCATATTTCAAAGCCTATTCAAAATTTTACAATGGGCTGCGTGAGCTGATTAGAGAGAATTATCCCGTCGTGACCACAGTTGTCAGTTGTGATTGGTTGTGGATATGATAAGGAAAGTGGTGGTGAACTGGAAACATTTCATGCTACCTGTACTAATCCCAGCGCAATGTATCACATAGCAAATTGTGCAAGAATCTATTGTGGAAGTAATGCCTTCGGTTTAGCTGAAACTGATTTTCGTTTTCATAACTGAAAATCAATTTCGGTTTTCAAAACCGGTTTTCGGTTTCGGTTTTCAAAACCAGTTTTCGGTTTAGGTTTTTGAAACCGGTTTTCGGTTTCGGTTTTTGAAAACCGATTTTCGGTTTTCAGGTATTCGATTTTTCCAAAAACCGAAAATGTCATAAGATGTGAACAGCACTAGAAATATACTAATTTTCTTCCATTGTTTTATAGAACACAGCGTTCGTGCGGTTCTCAAGTCGTTAGAAAACGTCGTTTGCATAAAAGGAGCCGAAGAGAAGCCTTAGAATAGGAATGTGGAACGTACAAACATTCAAAACGTACGCTCTTCAAGTGGTGATAGGCGTGACCGAGAAGTACCATGAAAAGGGGTGAAGTCGATCATAACTATATTCTTGTGATTTTGCACTTCTACCATGTAGTTGGGTACATGAAAAATTGCTAGTATATACGTAAGTATCTTTGAAGGACTGTGGGAAAGAAACATTTTTCATGTATGATGGATAATAATCTGTCTAGCGTTTGTTGGTTTGTATTATGTGAAAGAAAAGAAGTAACATTTGAACGCGTGTATATAGAAGTGAATGAAAAACGTTTGATCACCATAGTTAATAACTTCTACCGTACTTTCAGAAGAATTAATAGACTGTGACATTGTAAGCCTGCTGCTATTGACGAAAGATATAGCATATACTGTGTATAAATGGCGGCTTAAAACGTGGACTGTGGAAAATTATTATGAGGTGAAGTCGAGCATGCCAAGGACATAAAGGTAGTGTAAAAGAAACTACAACCCAATAGGTCACCTTGGAACCAGAAAACTACTATGTCTACTTAAGTTACTTTTGAGAAAACATTCCTAACGTTTATAGCCACTGGAGGTTTGAGACATAGTACTTTTGGCATTGATGCCACTCAGAACGAAGTCTTTGACTGCAGTGTTAACTCCATTTTGCCAACAATTGGGCATAGTACCTTCTGACTCCAAGGTGACGGATATATCTTTAGTATGCCATTGAAGAAGTGCAAAAAGTGGGCATGGGTATAAGAAAATCATTTCAATTGCGCGGTGTGCCTTATATTGGGTTGGTGCGAATAAAATGTCCGTGTGGTGTCCAAAGGTAAAAAAAAAAAAAAACATGAAAACTACATTATCTGGCTAATCAAAGTAGTTGCCGTCTGCAGCTACAAACTATTGCCATCGCTTAGTCAACGATTGGATTCCGTGGCGAAAGAAATCTGGAGTCTGCGATGATAAGAAATCCTCAACTTCATTTGCACCTCCCGAAATGATCGAGATGATGCAAGAGGTGGTAGTCAGTGGGAGAGAGATCGGGAAAATACGGGGTGTGAGGAAGGGTTTCATACTGCAACTCATGGAGAACCTGCATCGTTCTTTGCGTGATATGTGGGCAGGCATTGCCACACAACATGAGGACACCATGTCTGATGATAATTGCTGAATGTTTGCAGACAAGTTTCCGGTGCATTTCATGAAGTTCAGCACTGTAATGATCTGCAGTAATAGTTTCATCTCGCCCGAGGACATGACGGATTACTTCCACTATAGACCACCATACCAGCAACAACACCTTCTGTAGATGGAGAGGTAGTTTAGAACACCGTCATAGACGTTGATCACCATCTAATGATTATCCAGACCGCTTACGATAGTCATAAGTCATAATAAGCCCAATTTTCATCTGAAGTGACAATTGATACAAGAAACCTGCCCGTTTATTCCTTAAACTCAGAGAACTGCACAACTCCAGACGGCGATTTTTGTTGGCGAATGTCAACTCATATGGTACCCATGAATCCAACTTGTTCACCTTAATGATCGTACGGAGCCGCCGACTGACAATGGTATGATATATGCTTAACTCGTCTGCAATAGCACAAACAGTTTTCCGAGGGTTTGCTTCCACGGTGTTCCTGATCAGCTCATCCAAAACATGATGTTAGTCGGCGTCCATGGAGCTCATTTTGCAATATTATATCACTGGAACGAAATTGGACAAACCAACAGCGAATGGTGCGTTCATTCGCCATTCCTGTCCGAAATGCACTGTTAATGTTTTTTTTGCGGATTTCTGTGCAGAATGCTTCAGTTTGAATTCATCAAGAAAAGTCACTCGCAATTGTGTGTTCTCCATGGTGCACTTTCATACGCCTTTGATCAACAACACACTACCTCCTGACTGTCTGGGTACCACAGCCTGTTTGCTGAACATGTACAAACTACAGAGTTTGTGGCGTTCGATTGCGTTACCTCAGTCGATCCCTGTGTTGAGTTGTTGAGGTGGGTTTCCCACATGATGTCAAACGAGTTGTTTCACTCGCACCAACTCAATACAACCTTGAATGAGTGGGTGGAAAACAACTACTTCAAGAAATATTTCGTTGAAGTAGTTGTTTGTATTGAATACAACACAGTTGCAGGATTCAAAGCAAGTGCCCAGATAGCACGCTAGTTTACGCCAAGTTTGTACTAACCTTGTTATTCCCTTGCAGTGATAAACTTACCGCATAAAGTATGCTTAAATGTTATAGCAAATTTGGAATTCCAAATTGGCGCATCAAAGTTTGCTACAAATGTTGTATTACAGACTTTGCTGAAAGTTTGTCTGAGTTGATCTATCAGATATTATAAACCGTTAAAGTTACAAAGGAATTTTTTTTTATTAGGTGGGAGGTTACTCTCTCTCTCTCCCCCTTTTTTTTTTTTTTTTTTTTTTTTTTTTTTTTTTTTTTATATTGTTTCTTTCTTCATCCGTCCCCCCCCCCCCCCCTCTCTCTCACACACATACAACTACTTTTCTTGAACACGCTAGGCTAAGAATAAATAACAGTACCCGCTCGGGTCGATGGCATTGCTTTCTTAGTCTTTGTATTGAGTGTAATGAAAGAAAAGAATAATTATCTAAGTTGAATTGTTACGACTCATTCGAGAAAGAAAGTATACCGTCGAAGATATAATCAATTTTGACACATGTTTTGATTCGTGGACGTGTCTGCATAAAGAGCACTGACATGTGACAACTGGCAGCTCGTACACATGGTGTTGTTGCTAACTTATCGAAAAGCTGCTGAGGGGACCCAGGTTCGATTCCCGGCTGGGTTAATTTTTTTTTTAATATTGTACAGTAACATTTTCTCTTTTTGCTTAGGTTAGGTTAGTTTTTTTTTTTTAATCTGTTAGTAATCAAACAGGAAACAATCCCTGCTACTTTATCATTGTAAGGAAAAATCAAGGCTACTCGCAACTTGGTTTAAACTAACGTACTGTCTGGGAAATTGACATCCAGTTTGTTTGAGATTAGATATATCGTCGATCCGAACAGTAAAGTACACATCATTATAATACTCTTGAGGTGACTCACTTCTGAAAAATTACGAATCAACCTTCTTCATAGCTCTACCCTAACACAGGATCAATAAGCTTTCCAAGTTTGGAATTAAAGTCTACTTAAATGTCTTTGGGTATATTCTAAAAACTTTTCGCAACATAAAAGGTCTAGTAAAATGTACTTCGTTCAGCAGAACCCATGGAGTAATCGATAGAGTAGCGGACATCAAACAAATTTGATGGTCATGAGTTCGAATCGCACTGCAGATTGAAATCTTTTCTCGCTACAGGCTCGATATTGGTCTACAAGTTTTTTTTTAATAGCAAGGCTTGTAGCAAGTTTGGCGTGCAAAAGTTGTCATCCGTCAGCTAGCAAGTTTGCTGCAAGATTGGAGCTTTACAATGCCAACTTTTCTGCAAGTTTGGAGACTTGCAATGCCGATATTGCAGCAAAGTTACTGCAAGTTTACCGTGCTATCTGGATGGAATTGTCCCCCTAAATCGAGATGATCGTATTGAACAAACTTCCTGTTGCCCAAATGAACTGTGACGACATAAACGTCATTGGAATGATGCATTCGAGGAGCATCTAAAGAAAACTAAACTAGAGGCAAATTGGCAACTGGAATGGAAGACAAAAACGGCTTACCATTGTTTTAGGTTGTTACTGATTTTATAGGTTCTAACGATGATGCCGTGGTAGCTGCTGCCAATGTTGAAGAGGAAAATAACAGTACAATCAAGGACATGAATAGCGGGAGTTCTTTTCGTGTTGGTGAATTTGTTCTGATGTCATTTGCTAATGGTACTGTACAAAAAATAGGAATTCGATACACCAAGTAATTGTAATTGTTAACGGTGATGCAGAAATAATTTATTTACGGAATGGAGGCATTGGTTTATGGAGAGTGGTTTTCCTCTCTAAAAATTCTTCAAGTTCTACAAAGTAGGAAATTAGAGATTGAATGTTTTTTGTTTTATCTCAAAACTATCTCAAACGCTATCTCAAAACTCATTTAGTATTCGCTTTATATTAAACGGTTACGTTTAGCTTCGAAAGTTTGTTTTGCACAAGTTAAAAAAGAAATATTAGTGTGTCGTGTTTAAAACGAAAACAAACTCATCTCGTCCCTGGTAAAACGGTCATTTTCTACCCTGGGTTGTATCTGTAAAGAATTGAGACACTGCCTTACTCCTGACCAATTTTAATGCACTTATGTTTTGTCCTCAGAAGCTTCTGAGAAGTTAAGCTCACTCAGTACAAGTTCAACACATTCTTCAAAATTAGTATCAGAAGTCACCTCAAATGATTTCATTGCCTCTCTTAAAATGAGTATGAAGATAAACGTGCTCATTTAGAAAATGCATATTACAATATAATATAGGTCAGATGGGGTAATTGCAGACATTCAAATCACTTTTCGAATTTAGCTACCTATTACTGGACTAGGAAACATTGAAAGACAACAGTGAGTATTCATATTGATACTTGAGTTGTCCTATAACTTTTATACCATGGTAAATCAGTTGTTTATTTAGTTCATAAGAAGTACGAAAGACGTTTTCCGAAACCAGATTCCTGTCAATGCCCTTTTCTTGCTAGTGACTAAGAGCACTATTTTACCTGCATTTCGCGTCGAGTCTCCTGTTACTGTCTCAAGTTAGAAAAAGAGCTATGTTCCTTAGAGGTTGTGCTGGGGGAAATATCGAGAAAACAACTTCTTATTAACCTTCACCTTACTAGTAAGGTCTATGAGTAACCTACACCATAAAATACATGGAAAAGGTGGCAATATAGCAATTGTAGAATGCTTTACAACATCCTACACAGCACAGAACGTCCAGAGTGCATCCAAAGTGTTACAAGAATGCCCAATTTACGTTCAAATCCGAGAGTGGACATCCAATGGACATCTAAAATTGAATATCCTGAACAGATCCAAGTTTGAATATCCAATGGACGCCGAAAACACGTCCAAAACTGGACATTCCTAAGATAATGTCACTTTATTACACTTCCATCTAAGTTGTCAATTACCTGGCGCCTGGCGGGAGGGGTTGGGAGAGAAAAATCAATGAAGCAGTCTTCATAACTCTACCAGAAGATCCAATCAATCATCACATTGTCAAATTCAAGGCTATATACATGCCTTTACTTCAGAAACAATCTTCGTAACAAAAATAATAGTAAAATATTAGTCACTATAAAGATAGCTCCATAACATTATGGTTACAGTGACTGACCTTTAATCGGCATCTTCCAAGTTTAAACTCCACTGCAGACAATTGAAAATTTTAAACAATTGATATATAATCCTGTGGACGTTCTGAGAAGAGAAACGAAGAGTGGAAAGCCGGATTGAAAGAGACTATTAGGAAGACCGAGACATATTTGAGAGGACAATATTAGAAGAGATCTTCGATAAATAGGTGTTTTGATGAATAGTGGTTTGATCTTGCCAAAGATAGAATCATACGAACATTTGTTATTGCGGTGATAAACTTGCGAGTTCGGTAAGTCATAGACTAACTAAGAAAAAAATACTTTCCTTTTTTGAACTGTGTGTATTTATTTTTATTAAAGCTGTCACATACGGGACATGTTATGTCTACCAGAACTTTACGTCGAACACTTGCGGATTTGATGATTCAACTCAATTGCTTTCCCAGCAGCTTTGTGTTATGTTTTGTCGTTATCCTTGCAAAATTATTTTTTTTTACAGGAGCTACTTTTGACGAAAAATCTTAACGAAATTAGCTTCAACATTTTTCTTTTGTATGTCACGTGCGGGATTTGCATGTTGGTGAAAAGAGATTCAAAGTAATACAATTGTTACATCTCAGAATCTTTTCATATTAATGAAGATTAGAACCTAAATGAAAAGAAAAAAGAAGAAAACGTCTTTGTAAACTGACAAAACTGGTTTCCTACAGAAGAAAGTATCTTCGTGAACTTCCAGTAACTGAAGAACACAATATTTAAAAGACAAGTGTCACACTTGAAGATCTTTATTAAATTATTATTATTATTATTTATTGTTTAGTGTAGGGTTGCATTAAGCTATACAATTCTTTTAACATAAATAATTGTTACATAAAGAAGAGCTTGTTGCCCTACAGTAACAGAAAAAAAACATACATAAGACAAATGATATTCCAAAGCATAAAAAATCCCTTTCGGTAGGCCTACAGGCTGAGGTAGATCTCGAAGTTTCGCTGGGAGCCAGGGTTTGCCCCCCAACTTCAGTGTTTTTGAGAGGATGCGCCTCCTTTATCTTAACCAAAATCTCCCTGCAGCACTACACCACCACGGAGTCCATCTGCACCCTCCCACGGGGGGCTGCGCCCCCAAAGGGAAGATTTGCCCCATTTATTGTAACCTACTCTTGGTCATACACCTTCATTGAAAATTTCGTTTCTCTACCTTCAATGATTTGGAAATTGATTTTTTTGGGCGGCCATTTTGGATCCAAGTTGACGACTTTTTGAAAGTTTTCTTATATTGTCGTGACCTACTTGTGATAGTATAACTTCAAGTAAAATTTCATTTATCCAGTTCAAACGGTGTGCAAAATGGGATTTTGGGTGGTCATTTTGGATCCAAGATGGCGACTTTTATCAAATGTTGTAATTTTTCCCTAAACTACTCGTCATAATGCACCTTTATCCAAATTTTGTATCTCTAGCTCAAACGGTGTTTAAAATGTTTTTTAGGTCCGCCATTTTGGATCCAAGATGACGTCTTTGGATACATCATGTAATATTTTAGTAACATACAAATTATAATGTATAGTGTTACCAAATTTGATATTTCTAGCTGCAGTCGTTTAGGCTGTGTATTCTATACAACAATGGGTTCAGCGGCCATTTTGAATCCAAGATGACGACTTTTTCAAAATTTCGTAATATTTTCTTGAACTACTAGTGACAATACACCTTCATGTCAAATTTCGTATCTCTAGCTCAAACGATATGGAAAATAGATTTCTTACTTCCGCCATTTTGAATCAAGATGGCGTCTTTGAACTCATTAGGTAACATTTTCGTAATCAAAAAGTGATGTTGTACCTTTATGCCAAATTTGATTTCAATAGCCTCAGCGGTTTAGGCTGTGTATTCTATACAACAATGGGTTCGGCGGCCATTTTGGATCCAAGATGGCGACTGATTTTGCTCATTAACGAACTTAACCGAGCTATTAAGCCTAGAAACAACATATAAAAATTTGACACAATGATGGGAAAACAAAACACACACACACAAAATCATGATAAAAGAAACAAAAAATACATTTGGGTAAATAGTGAATGGTTGAAAGATTACAAGGTTGAAATGGCTGATTATATACAATGAGTGATTATGTAAGTAAATGATGGCCTAACGTGCGCACTGTTCAGTAGTCATATATTAAGCCCCGAAACTTGAATAGTCCTGGGCCGCCTTTGCTCAATGGGAGAGCACTCACCTCTTTTGCTAAGACTCCTCGGTTCGATCCCTGCTCATGCCAGGTCTTTGTGGTGGACAAACACTGTGTGCGTTTTCTCGGGATTCTCCCGTTTCTTCCCACTTTCTTCATTCCACAAATTCATCTTATTTTCCATCCGGCCTGAGCTAAAGTTGCCTAAAGGCCTTAAAAATTCAAATTCAAAATTGAGCAGTTTTCTACTGTTTACAGTTGGACAATATATGATATCTCGATCACATCATTTCAGTGGTAATGTAAGCAGTCTGCTGGAGTTTGTGGCCACTTATAATGTTTTGGAGTACCAGTAGGTATCATGAGTTGTTGTTCTGGAACATCAGCAGTTGAAACTTGTACGAGTTCATTCCCTCCACGTAACTTCTAAAAAAATGTTTGGTATTGAATGAGCACATTTTTTAGTTCATACGGAAACTATTTAGCCCTTCCCTTTACGGAAACTATCAGGGCAACGCCCTAGCCGAGCTGGTCTACCGGTTCCCGTAAGATCACCGAAGTCAAGCAGCTCTGGGTCTGGTCAGTGGTTGGACGGGTGATTGTTGCAGTACTCCAGATAGTGTTGCCTGTGCGGCGTCCACCCAGCGTCGTGAGGCCAATTGGGGTAGCGGACTCCGGTCACGAAAACCGCCATTAACGGCCAGGAGGAGCCGAGATGCTGACCACATCTCACCTCTACGGCATGAGTGCCAAAGCCGGCTGGTAGGCCTGGACCCTTAATGGGCTGTCGTGCCATGGGGTTTGTTTTGTTTTTTGGGTTTACGGAAACTATTTTTCCTCAAGCATCTTCTTCAGTTCTGTTTTTGATTCTGATTCAATGTTGCCTAGCCCTGTTTTCGAGTTCATTTAATCTATTCTTCTTGAATTATTAATGAGAACTCTGAAGTAGGACGTTTAAATTATGAGATGTGTTCCATACAATCCACTGCGGAACAATGTCTGCACGTTACCTTCGTTTATTGTCTTGCTGAAAATCAAAGTTGTATCGATTTTGACAACGAGTTCCCCCAATACTATTGTAAGGTTATAAAATTATGTTTTCGATTATAAATCCTTATAAATTGCATTTAAGTTTTATTTTCCAGCTAACTTATTATTATTTAAGTTTAATAATATTTTTTTTTTCAATTGAATATATTTTAAATAAAGCTAAGATCACTTTATTTTAATACTTTTGTCCGCCAGTATATTTGACAAGAACAGAAGTTTACATTACAATCCCAAACTATTCCGCCATTGAGACACGATGCAAGGTGCATTTTATTATAAGAACTTCCCGAGGAGCTCCTCTTAACACTTTTTAATTATATTCTTTTATACTCCAGTACTAATGCTTTTGTCAAACAGTGAAGTGGAATTTGTTTCTCTGGTTCCTGAATAGTTTGGTTTGTTAGTACATTTGTACTTATTAGTTGAACTTGGATTTGTTATGATCCTTAGGCACCCATGGCTTAGGCCGAGATAGAGTAGGGGAAAAAATGCAGGAAGAAGTCAACTAGGGCCTAATTTGAAGGTACCATCCCATAGTGTGACAGGAAAGTTCCAACCAAAACCGCATATAATCCACAATTTATAGCGGTTTTAGAATATTAAATACATTGGAGTACATGGGAAAGAGAGACTATAAAATGTGTTTAAGGTCAACGTAAAGCCAAGATCTCCAACAAAAGATGGCAGCACTATCTCCGTATATGTCTAATGAATTTTTATCGGTGAACGAAATTTCAATGCTGCTCCTACGAATTCAAGCCTTTAGAGCTCAAACTTTCATGGAAGAAAGTTCATAACTAATTCAAGAGTTATATCCGTGCCAATTTTTCATTTTCTTTCTTGTTCATTATTGAAAGAGCTTCATTGTTATAGGTTTGGATATCCATAACAGCAATGAAGCAATTTCAACAGTGAATAAGGAAGAAAATGAAAAATCGGCACGTAAATAACTCTTGAATTGGTTATGAACTTTCTTCCCTGAAAATTTGAAATCTATAAGCTTGAATTTGTAGAACAGCATTGAAAATTCGTTCAAGGATAAAAACACATTAGTCATATACACAGATAATGCTTCCATCTTTTGTTGGAGATCTTGGCTTTACATTGCCCTTAACGAAAAATCACCTTTCTTGTACGCTTCAATTTCCGCATAAGAACGTTATCTTATGTATGTCGCAACGAAATAATACAATGTACACATGTGTTAAATGAATCGAATAATGGTAGTATTGGTTTAAAGTTTCTTTTACTCACTAACGTCGCTTTTTTCGTTTAGGATACCGTTCGGCGCTACTTCATTGCTCCTGGTCTTCGAATTTTGAATATGAATTTATTTATGGCTTTTAGGCATCTATGGCTCAGGCTGGGATAGGGGAAAGGATCCTGGAAGTATTCTTACATTTGTCTGATGCTACTGAGGAAAATCTTTGGAATATCTCTCAGTAAGGATAGTCGGGCACCGTTATCGAATCTAGAACCTTCCAAATGTGAAGTCAACACTCTACTAAGCTACGGCCGTTCAGTACTGGTCTTCGGGAACACATGGAATTATATTAAAATAGGAACGTATTGGAAGGTCAAATAAGATCTAAAAGTTCTATTCTAACCCTCAATATAATGTTTCCATGGTAACATAACAATATCTGTTCTCGAATATTAGAACCGATATGGGACATGGAGTAGCCCCGAAAACTACCCCAGAGAAAAAAGGTAACTAGTGGTTGAACCAATGTGATCCTGCGTAAGTTATGTAGTCGAATAATGTATGCAAAAACTGTCTTCAACCTGCAAATAATCTCAAATACGCTTTGGTGTTGGAATAAAAGTGGAATGACCTCCTTACACAAGTTATTCTGTAATTGAACTACAAGTGTGAACTTATCATCTGGTGAAAGGTTGATATCAAGACACTTAGAAAACAATTTACTAGGAGTTAACAGCTGATATCTACTGTAGGTTAACTTTAATAAAAGCAGATGTGTGATCATGTTATAAAGATTTTAAACCAGACATTTGTAACACAAACACTATTTGTAGATTCTTCTTTGAAAACGCGTTGATATTCGATATCCTCATTTCAAACACGGAACTCGGTTCTCCTCGCTTTGAACAGCATGAATTGTAGCGTTCGAATACACTAACCTTGACTTCGATTCATATAGCATTAGTTTCTTTATAATTTATCTTGATACATAATGATGGTTTTCCAGCTAACATTCAGATATACTTGATTATGCGATTCATGCATGACATCAGTAAAAGCTAGACTACATCATAACCATAGGCTTGTTTATAATTCCCGGTTGATGAAACAAAAACATAACGCTATTCGACTAAACAGTGTTGATCAAACTTACTTTCAGAAAATACGATAAAATACGATCAAAGGATCATTTCGTTAACTCATAGCAATATCCTTCCTGTGTCACGTACGGGACAATCTAAACATTTATTTATTTTAATGTAGATACTTAATTTTCATAGTCTGATTGGTTGTTAAATGCGCACCGTCTACCGGCTTCTCAATTCCAACCAGCACAAATGGCATGAGTGAACATTTTAAACATAGCGTACATTTTAAAACAATACAACCCTCATGCTGTAATGAATCCTCCAATTCCCTGAAGTTGGAATCAGATTACTCTCTGAAATGAAATAGAGCTGTGAAAAGTTCATCCACACATTAACAGAACTACTGATATAAACAATAATAATATTGCTTTCGTTTAACACAGTCTCATTTACAAAGAATGAGGTGTAATACGACTATAATGGCCCCACTCACACGTTGAGATACATTAGTGCTGTATGGGCTAAAACCTTGCTACATGTTCTGATCTGGTCGTCTCCTGTTTCCGATAATTCATCATGAAACACAAACTTATTTAGATCACATATCTGAATATTCACAATGAATCTCGAAGGATATCTCCATAAAAAATGGTATGGCGATCCTCGGGATACATTTCTTTACTGTTGTAAAGTAAAGAAAATTAATTGTGAAATCGTCCTCATACCATCTATATCCGTCATTACTATTTTTCTTTAGAAATATTACAATTGATTCGAACAATATGTTGCTGCATTGTATATCGCTGATGTTTATTGTATTGTTAACAATGTCCATGGTGGGATCCCTAATAGCATTCAATATCATATGGATATCCAGGGAATGTCCCGCCGGGATATTTGCGACGTCCATGAGACATCCCACGATATCCACAGAACGTCCTATACGTGTTTATAAGATGGCCGAATGTCCGCTTCATGGATATCCTATGAGGCGTCCCGCGGGACCTCCATGGAATGTCCGTGAAACGTCATGTGGCCATCGCGATGGGACGTCTGGTGGATATTATGGAGTGCCGCATGGATATGTCTCCGCGTTAATAAAAAAAAAAGTACTGAAGTAAAGTGTGATATGTTATTTTGTTAGAATGTGCCTCAGTGCAAATTTTAGACAAACTATAACTTTAATAAATCTATATCAAGACTACAGAATGGTATTTTTGTTCTTACCTTCTGGTATTTATGCGTAACTCTTCTTATGTCCAGAGCTTTATAATCAATGAATGGATGGCGTTGACAGAACTGAATGTTTTCTCCATGTCACGAATCTTACCTGTATGTCAGAAACCTGTCTCCTTACTTTTTACCTCCAGGAGTATGCAACCATATTGAGTTGCGAAAGTACTTGCGAGCTTTTTTTACTTTAGTAAGTGTAATTTCGTGCATAGTGAGGATTTCTGACATACAAAATAAGTTGTTTATGATTCAGTCCTCTCCACGCCATCCATTCATTGGAAAAACCAAGTACGTGTATTTTTACTGCATCATTCCCTCCTTCGACATATTTTTACGGTCGTAACTAGTAACAACGAAACATGTGGCACAAGTATCATACCGTGTACTATTTTCAATGAAATTATTATTAACTTCAAGACATAATTTAAAATATCAGCAGATCGGGAATATCCACTGAAGGGAATTATTTGTTTTCTTGTAATTAATTTTAAGAAGTTTGTTTTGTTGACTTACAAGCGAACTTTATATTTATTAAAGCACATTAGAGGAATCAAAACATTGAAGTTTGCCAGGATATATCGCTTTTTTCTAAATAATCTGAAATATATCAATTGCAGTAGTCTATTATATTGGACTGGCTGGAGCCAAAGTTGCCTATAAAGGTCTTAAATGGAAACTCAATTAAAAAATTCTTGACAGAAATTCATTTGCTATCTTGTTTGTTCCTATTTGGTAGTGACAGACGTGGTATCGGAAAATCAGTACTTAAGAGGGCTCCTCGCTCCAACCGCCTATTTTCAACAGTTTTCAAAATATTTAAAAAATTAAGAGTACTATCAAAAATGTAAGTTCATAGCGCACTAGAACTTACAAATTACTATGAAATACAATGGACAGCGATATCGAGATCTTGTGCATTGATGAGTGATACGTTTTGAAAGATTATGACGTCATTATTGAATTGAAGTCTCAGCACTCATCAATCGACAAGATTTCGAGATCGCTGTCCATTGTATTTCATACTTGTTTGTAAGTTCTAGTGCGCTATGAACTTACATTTTTGATAGTACTCTTAGTTTTTGAAATATTTTGAAAAATGTTAAAAATGGGGGGATTGGAGCGAGGAGCCCTCTTAAGATGATGATGTACGTGTCGGTAATAATTACAGAACTAATATCTGTGAGACAGCGCAATTTCTATATATAATTTTATCTATATTATTATTCATAATAAAATAAAGATGCTCTTATTTATGATAGCATAATGTTCTGCGGGGAACTGTTACTACTACAACAGAACCGCTTACACTACTACTTTTTTGTACTACACATACACATTCTTACCGAAAGTTATTACCATCCAGTTCTCAGGCATCTACCTTTATTTTTTATAATTTTTAAATTGTTACTGTATTATGGTAACTCATTATTCCCTAATATTAATTTCTGTATAACTATTGGTTCATAGCACAAATATGATGAAATCTTCATAACCAGGCATAGGTGAGTAAATATATATATATAATAAATCACAGCCATATTCAATCCACTAGTGGATGAGGCCTCTCCCCGAAGAGAGGAGTTGGTCTACTGCTCCCACGCTGATCAGACGGGTTATATATATATATATATATATATATATATATATTTATCATAATGACGCCTCTTCACTTTTCACAATTATTTACAATACTTTATTTAAAATCAACATCATCATAATTCATCATTCCCTAACATTTGAATCTTTAAATTGAAACTATTATCACCAGAAATTGCAACTGTGATCTCTACCCTTATTCCTATTATAATTATTTTTGGTACAAAAAAAATAAATGAGTTTTAAATTTTTCGATTTGTTGTACGTGACAGCATTTAATGAGATTATTGGAAACCATTTACGCAAAGTTTTCAAATCGGCGGAAGGTGTTAAGACTGAAATTAGGATGTGCAGACGCGCCATATCATGCTTTAGGGAGATGTGAATAAATAGCTGTTTAGAAGTAAGAATTACAAAACGCGAAAATTTTTCAAAACCTGGTAATCAATTCCATGGCTAATACCCGGGTACCCGGTTCCAAATTTTGTACTTGGTACCAAATATTTTATTTCTATTTTCAATATTCGTATGAAAATCCACCCCTTTCTTATAAACATACTTTTATAGGATGTCTTATTCACCACCAACCGTGGTCCGTTATGCAATGAATGGCCACAATATTCTTCTACGACTCTCCGCACATCAGAACACATCCATTATGCCTTTCCTATTGATGCCAGGGAAACAATTAATAGGAGATTTGCTAGTTTAATATACAAAGTTTGGTTACAATCAGAATGTTTGTGTAAGCTACGACTATTCATCAAATATGGTGACCTTCTTGATTCGTACCACTGGCGCAGGTGCTGATGAAAACGTTGCAAAGGATACTTATTTGAAACATAAAAAAATGTTGTTAATCTTACATTTACGTTACCGAGAGATCTGCCATGAAACCCGGTTTCCTGAAATATAAATGGGACATTGTAACATTCCTGATACATATATGCAATTGCATGTGCTGTTAGAGACTATGTGTTGCTACTGTCATTCATTTCCATTTCGAACAGTATCACATGAATGACACGCGTTAATGTTATTTATTAATATCAAAAGTATTCAAATCTTGAAACCAGGAATAGATTGTGTAAAATCATTTAGTTCTATATTCTTTATTAAAATTACTTTATACTTGCTCGATAAAGATCGTTTCTAAAATATATACAATAGATTTCATGCATTCCAGAACACAGAAGTAATTTCTGTTACAGCAGAAATATTAAGAGTCACTTTCAAGATCTCGAAAGACATAAAATAGGCAAAATTTTTGCTTGCAGATGGGATGTTAATATTAACCCGTTCGTATATTGTTTCATGCCAATATGCTTACGTATCTTCACTTTTGTAAGCACCTGTTCCTTTCCATTTACGTTGATTTTCCGTTCAAAGTGAAATTAATGACAGATATTCCATCTGAACTGGCTAGGTTGTTGTTTTTATTACTAGCAATACAAAGCATCTTTTGTATTCTCAAGTATCCATGAAAGGTGTTCTGCAACGCGAGTGTAAAGGCCTGGATAACCTGGTTCTGCACAGCCGATGCCCGTTGATACAACACCTGAATAAATGAAGAAGTAACTTTTTAATTTACAACCAAAATGATCTGTTGACTTGGAAGAAAACACATATATTTGTTACATCATATTCAACTTTCAGTCGACAATGAATTATAAAGAAACTCCATTTCTAGCTATGCCCAACTTGTTTCTACAAAAAAATTGATAAACCAAATCGGTACACACCATCAATCTTAAGTGAAAGACTGTTCTTTTTTTATTTATGTGATGTAAGATGAAAGACATGTCTTCTACACTATGGGAAAAGAGAGTTGAGGTTGAATAACTAGAGTATTTCAAAACAGGTAGACATCTAAACGTTTATTTTCATGCGAAAAATAAAATTAAAAGAAAAACTTAACTTGCGTATCTCAAACGAATTAATAATTTACAATATTTCGTTTAGTTCAGTGGACTTCGTCGGGTGGTTATAAAGTAATAGGAAAAACTCACTTACAGAGAAGTTGTAAACAGGAGTGTGGTGAGGTTAGGTTGCGTCTTCTTCTGACCATAATCTTATTCGCAGCTTCTGTGTAAAAGTATAGTCTTGATTTTTACCGCATAATGTTGTCAATTATTAATTTTTGTGTCTTAGATGAGTTTCATTAACATTTTATTTTATTTTAGGCAAAATGATGAGCTTAATATGGTCAAAATGAACATTTTTTTATAACATAATAAGGTGACAGTTAGTTACGGATTTTTGGGAACAGTCCCGGAAATAACACTTCCGTTCCCTGCTGTTTTGGTTCCCAATTCCCAAGAAACGTAAAATAACAATAATAATAATAATAATAATAATGACTCAACCTACAAGAAATATTTCGCCAGTAAAACCAAATTCCACAGAGAGAAACACGTACTGGACAACTACCGTCCCCAAAATCTCAAAGACAATAACATTCCCCACAACAATAACAATAATTATTGAACTATTGTTGTGTACTCTGGGCAGCAAGGGTATTATTTTATTATTATTATTTCTTCATGAACTATATATAATCGAGGAAAAGTCGCGGATGAGAACTGAGCCCATTCAGGTAATGTTAGTGGTAAAAATAAACTTTAATATATCGTGAGAAACTTTTAGCAGAGAACTTGAATAGAACCTTGAATTATTAAAGAAGATCCATCGCAGCGAGGAATATCAGATGAATCCAGGATGGACTAAATAATAAAGGTACAGTGAACTCCCAATTATTCGGGTTAATGAAGGGGACAATATGCAAGAAAAATCGATAAACACGAATACAAATTTGACAAATTTACGGGCTCATACAGTACTGGACAAAACAATATACAGTACGGAGCAT
The DNA here is from genome assembly GCA_022664845.1 of Lepisma saccharinum. Lineage (NCBI taxonomy): Eukaryota > Metazoa > Arthropoda > Insecta > Zygentoma > Lepismatidae > Lepisma > Lepisma saccharinum. Next base: position 60,933 of record JAGDQP010004476.1, read on the forward strand.
TTATATGCAATTTATGTTGTCTATTTTGTACCAGTAGCTCATATTCATTATCATTCTTCGTACAATTGCTTCATATAGTAGCGAACAATTGATTTCCCAGCTTACTGGGGTGTTTAAATCTTAAAGGGCATTTTATCAATTCTGTACTTTTTCTTTCGTAAATTCCCTTTCCACGTGATTGCTAACTTATAGATAAAATTCTGTACTGAATTACTTTCCAATTATATTAATAGTTTGTTTATAAAAAGAAACTAATAGCTTATTTCAGAATTTGTTTCGTGAAAACTGTAAACATTATGTAGTTTTGTTTCTGTAAAATAGAATTTTAAAATGGGTAGAACATTATTTCCCGAACATTTTGTAAGTAATTAACAAACAAATAATGTAAAAAGAGTCTTTGCTGTCTCATTAACGCATGTTCTATGCATACTAAGTGTCAAGTTTATTGCAGAAAGCAACCCTATAAATTTCACAGGTGGGCAGTGCTAGTGCCCTACGACTATACATCAGTTTGCGTTGTCACTGAAACGTGTGTGGTACGAACGTAAAAGAGAAAGCTAACTTAATTTGAACAGGGCATGATTATCGGTGGTCAACAGCAAGTACTAGCACTTCCAAAACTGCGATACTGATAATATTGTCAAGGTTTACGGTCTCATAAACGCACCGCGAATTGCCAAATGAGCAGAAACATCTAACAAAAAATAACTCCCCTGTAGTGAATTGAAGGTGGTTGTGAGGGTTTACAGTCGACTTAATAGGATTCTACAGATTAACAGAAGAAATAAAAGGTACAAAAGAAAGTTGGTTACAACGTCAGAACTCAGAAGATCGTGTCACAATACACTATACGTCGAAGCTTAGCACAGATGGGGCTATTTCAGCTAACGTCCTAGAGTCTAGACTCTACTTCAACTCTAGAGTCCCGCGATTAGCTAATAATAAAAGATGTCGCCTGTAGTTCGCCAATGACGAAAAAAAGAACTAGTTTCTTGATCATGGGAGATCGGTCAACTGGCCCTATGACTCCAGTTTTACATTGTGTCATACTGACAAGAGAGTGTGGTGAAAACAACGTGAGCCCATAGACTCAAAGTGACAGGTGTCGAAGATGGAGTGCAAGTGTAATGGTGTGAGGACCGCTCTACTGGGGTGTATTTAGACCACTGATCCCTATAAATGGACATCTGGATATCATAGGATATTTAAACGCATTGTTGATGACCACTTACGCACCTGGCATTTTAAGAGGAAAGCGACTGTTTTAAATAGGATGATGTACCCCTCCACAAAATGGTTCCACACAGTAGTTTCATAAACATTCCATCATATTTACATTACTTTAGTGATCTCTTCTTTCCTTTTATCTCAGTTCAATTTTGAACCAATGGGATGAGCTAGGGCAGGCCAATTAAATGCTATTTTCTCCACCATCTAGTATCAATGAATTGAAAGATGTTACCATATTTTCGTGGTATAGTATTCCTCAGTAGACTTTTCAGAAAATCGTTGCATCTTTTACCATAGTGAGTCGGGACAGTTGTGATAGATATTGAAAGAGAGCGCAATAGGGTTTTAGGTGTATCTAATAAACTGGTGACTCATTGTAATGTAAGCGAATCATCTTATCTTATTTTATTAAAAAGAATGAATTAATGTTTAACATAATAAAGATTATTTTAAGGTCGATACCTCCTAAAGGAGCCTCTGTTGTTAAAAATAATCTTCGACATTAGATCTCTTAATATAAGATATTCTGAGCTCAAATCCTGATGCAGCTCACATGTTTCTTATACATGGTATGCAAACTCTTTAGTAGCTTAAAGATACTCTATGAAAAGGAAAAATAACTAGAAAATTCTTATTTGACCATATGAGAAAAAAAATTCTTATTTATGATTGTTGTGTGTTATGTCGACATGTTACGCGTGCTAATAAATGAAGTTTTAACTTCAGTTTTTCGTGGTTTCAGCGTTTTAATGCAATTAGATACTTAACGAACACGCTGAGCATCTCTCTATATACAGAACATTTCCCAGGTTATATACCAGCTATCAGACTTATATCAGATATCAGAGCTATCAGTAAATTATACTAGGTAGGAAGTCAGTACTCAGACTTCTGTAATTATTCTATTTTCATGTTTTAATATTTGCCTTTAAGCAGCTAGCTCCTTTTAAATGTCACTTTCTTTTTGTTTCATCTGTATGTAACAATATGCCGTTTTGTGATACTGATCAGAACTTTTGACTCTGGAGGAAAGCTCAATTTTGCAAGCCAAATTTTCGTACGTTAACCAAAAGTGTTATTTTGTAAACTTGAACCAAATTTCACCGACATTTTGCTATTCGAGGCCTTCATTACATTTATTCCGTATTTATGTATGTATTAACGATTTTCACGTCTAAATAGTTCTCGAATCTGCTTGAAGAGAAAAATTCGAATGGTTCCATCCAAAGTGTAGGTAGAATGTTCATCTTACTGGACCGGAACCGGAAGTATTAATTTCCTAATACTAAAAGGGCCGTCAGAGTTTATTCCAACATTCAGATGTTTCGCTTTGTTTTTATACTATAATATTTATATTTGATTGTAATTCAAAGTTCCTCCGTTACTTTAAATCAGTTTATTCCTTGTAAATAAATAATATATCGTCAACGTACCTAAAGGTTTTAACATCTTTTACTCACAATTCCGACATGATTTGTTTCACAAATCAATGTAGCATAAAATCATACTTTATTATTATTACATTTGCATTTTTTAACCGAAAAATAACACTGTTGATCATTTTCTTATACGGAATTTTGGGTACGAGAATTGTGTATCGTATGTTATCAAACCATGAACAATTGTTAAGAAAGCGGCAAATGAAGAAACGAAAATTTTGTCATAATAAGAGGGCACAAAATGAATGAAAAGAATTACAAATTAATTTTAAGTGCAATAGTACTTTGTATATACTGTATCTGTTCCGTAGAAAAAGAAACACACACACGAACACAACACTAATCTTCACATAGTTTTTTGCAATATTTCGAAATTAATATCGTAGGCTTGCTGTAGAGGAGGAGAAACGCACACACGTGGGTAGAACAAAAGACTAGGAAGACGGTAGCGACACTTAGCGGATGGTGCATCGTTTGGAGAACAGTTGATTGCTGAATGGCGCGTAGAATAATTGATAATTGTACAGCGTGTAAGTACTGGATAGGATTGTGGAAGGAAAAGTGTTGAAAATGCAGAGAAAACTGGTTAGAGTTATTGAAGATTAAGTCCAGGACATTTTCGCGCTTAAGCCATGAATAAAGGCCTCCTCCTACAGACGGCGTGTTGAGATGCTTGTCGTAGGGGGTAAAATATGGATTATGGCAACCAGGAAAGATAGGCCAAAATTGAGACTCGGTGTGTGAGAAGACTGGGGCATTCGGTTTGTTAATAGTGAAGAGTGACGATGGTTACTAACACGAATGTTGAGAGGTCCACCTGTTTCTTCCACATAAAAGGCATCACAAAATTTGCAGGTTAGGCAGGTACCTTCTTATGCTAATCTGTTTATGGGCAAGCTTGAACATGATTTCCTACAAACTCAATCCTTGACCCCACTACTTTGGATAAGGTTCTTGGATGATATCCTGATGTTATGGAGTCATAGTGAAACCAATCTCAACACATTCCTAGACTAGCTGAACTGATTCCGTGTTGTCCAGTTCACTTGATCCATCTCTAATAAGAGTCACATCCCTTGACGTGGACATCAATTTAGAAAACAATACCCTCAATACTTCCTTTCACATAAAACCTACCAACCACATGCAGTATTTACACTACTCAAGTTCCCATCCTTACCACACCAAGAAAGCGATTTCTTTCTGAATTGCACTCCAGAGGACAACGCTTGAATTCCACCACCTCTGCTACTGAAACTTACAACCAACGCCTCCAGGAAGCTCTAGTCAACCTGGCTACCCAGCTAACCTTGTAACCAAACAGATTCGTCGTGCATCCTCACACATTCAACGCACTCAAACCCCCAACCCGCCGGAACCCAACCCACCAACTCCCAATTAACCGTCGCTCTATCCACTGGCTCTAATCACCCAGTTCCATCTTAAATTAACCAAGGTCAAACAAATCTTACACTCTCATTTCCAGATTCTCTAATCAGACCCATATATAAGATCAGTATTCCCCACCAAACCTAGATTAGTTTTTCGACATCCACCTAATCTTAGAAACATCTTAATCGGTACAAATCCTTCCTCGCCACCACCCCAAACCGGTGCCCATGCATGCATGAGACCCAGATGTAAGGTCTGCTCCATTTTCATCACTTCTCCCACAGCCAGTATCAATACTGTTAATGGCCGATACACGCAAAATTCCAAGGGTACATGCCACACCTCTAATGTTATATACATCCTAATCTGCAAATTTTGTGATGCTTTTTATGTGGGAGATACAGGTGGACCTCTCAACATTCGTGTTAATAACAATCGCCACTCTTCACTATTAACAAACCGGATGCCCCAGTCTACTTACACACCGATTCTCACAACACCAATTTTGGCCTATCTTTCCTGGTTGTCATAATCCACATTTTACCCCCTACGACCAGCTCCTCAACACGCCGTCCATGGGAGGGGATCTTTATTCATGGCTTAAGCGCGAAAATGTATCCTGGACTTAACCTTCAATAACTCTAACCCGTTTTCTCTGCATTTTCAACACTTTTCTTTCCACAATCCTTTCCAGTACTTATATGCTGTACAGTTGTCAATTGTTCCACGCGCCATTCAGCATTCAACTGTTCTCCAAACGATGCACTGTCCGCTACTGTTGTCCTAGTCTTTTGTTCTATCCACGTGTGTGCGTCTCTCTTCTTCTACAGCAAGCCTACACGATATTAATATCGAAATATTGCAAACAACTATGTGAAAATTAGTGTTGTGTACGTGTATGTGTGTTTCTCTTTCTACGGAACAGATAAGCTGTAAGTATTTCCCTTAAGTTTTATCATAAATTTACCTTATATATATATATATATATTGAATGAAACGTTTACATCTCTGGTTAAAAGTTATGGATACATACCTGCAAGCTCATACTTGCTATTTGAATTGGTTACTTGCAATGGGCCTCCACTGTCTCCCTAGATAAAAGTTAGAAATTATAGATATTAGTTCAAGTAAATTGTTAGCAAGTGATGGCAAAAACATTGTATTAATGTCACAATATAAATACTGTAATACTAAAATAATTCGATACTCATGGTTTAAAGAAGCAATCTTGTTATGCGTGTACATTTCATTTTTAATATGGATAAAAGGCATTTTAAAGGCGTCATTACAAAAATATGTTATAAACAAAGTAATTAAAGTATTTTAGGTCTAATACTTCGTAAAACATTTTTTTAACTAACGGTTAGTTTTTTTTATCTTACATCAGGTGTCGCGTTGTACCAAATATTTGTTTTTAAGTAACCGGACTTTGTTATTCGAACTGGGCGTTCGGGTTAGAATTCGTGAATGGAGGTAATACATCACATTTATATAACCAATAGCAAATTACGCAAGCAATGAAAAGAAAGACAACATCACACTTTACTTGCTTTTGATGTGAATGATTTAAAAATGGAAAAGAATAAAAATGAAATCGTAGTATGGGAAGAAATTACCACGTAACTCATTGACAAAAATAACTCATTAAAAAGAGAATTAAATACTCAGATGCGATAATTGGATAATTACAAAAATCAAGGTATTTATGTCCTAGACAATTATGCATACGATTTCACTTAGGCTTCGAAGGCACACAACCGAATGCCTTTAGAATGGAATGCAGTCATTACTTCAGTAACCTTCAGGAAGTCTTCCATACGCTTGCCATGTGTAAGGTGAGCAACCGTCCCGCTTTGGGAGAAATAGTCCCACTTTACAGCTGTTCGTCCCGATGTTCCCCAAATTTCTGGAGGACTCGAAAACCCACATAGCAGAGTACGTCCCTGGGACGTCCCATTTAGATCCCATTACCGTCAGAATGGTCCTGCTCTCATAGCGATGTCCTAAGGACGTCCGTGGGATAACTCTGTGGGCAATACAAACAGTTTATCCCGTATGAAGGTCCCCTGGGTGTCCCCCGGAAAACCGTGCGGGATTACCTACCTGGAATGTCTATAAATTAAATCGACCTTACTATTATTATTATTTAATTAATTATAACTATACGAAGGATATGCTTTCGTATAGTTATACGAAGGATTAATTATAACTATACGTCCCATGGATGTAAACGGGACTTAAACAGGACGTCCTACGGACGTCCCGATATCCTGCCAGGAGATCCGTCAGATATCCCTGGGACGTCATTTTGCTATGTGGGAATGTCCCTCGTTTTCCGAGGAAAGTGGAGTGAAATTACTTTGACTCTGAAGTTTTATCTTTGTGCAGTTGTGCTACAGAACTGTTCACAGCGTTCAGTGACTAGGTTTCATTGGTGTAGTACGTGGTGCATACACGATAATGCAATTCATTCTTCCTGTGATTAATTGCCTATTGACGTTGAAAGCATTAAAGTTAAAATTTACTCATTTTTCTACAGATACAGAGAGTATAAGAATTGAAATACAGTTATTGTGCAAATTAAATATAAACAACTATTGGTGTTCAGCAAAGCACGATGGTTGGCACTAATACCTACCTTTGAAATAATTTTCAATTTGTTTTCTGAACCATATTTTCTAAGCCAAAATAAATGTCAAATGGTATTGGAAAACCTTGTTATTCCGTGTTCAGAACTTTCGTACTTGATTATCTACAAAATAGAATCAATTATGATTAATTAATTTTAAAAATTACTTAAGAAAGTGCATCAGCCATGGAAGTTATGAGAGTAATCAACGATTTAAAGCAAATCTTGTTTCCAAAAAACTAATTTGTTTCTTCCATATGCTGTAAAGATGCAACATCAAAATGATGGGTTGGTGAAAGAAAACACAATGCTCACCATGGCGTGTGACTTTTATAAAACATGCGCTCAGTACTTGGAAGAATGATCGGTCTACTTCAAAGAACTCAAAATTTTCGACTGGGCATCCCTATCTTCAATGTTAGTGTGTCAAATGTAGAATTGATTTTGTTGCAGAAAAAGGCTTTTTCGTGCATGAATTAGGTAACAAACTCTGACCAATTTTCATGTATCACGCAGAAAGTAACTTTTGATAAAGTGTCTAAGAGTATCATCTAAAGTATCAATTGATACTTTACATCTAAAGTATAAAGTATCAATTAATAAGAGTTGGGTTGAACTGTTCACTCCAAAGAAAAATACATAAACCATGATAATATGTCCAAATTGTTCAGTTTATTTTGTGTATGATTAAAACCAACGCCTCTGTTGGACGAGATTTCTCATCAAGTTGTCTTATGTCAACGTTTTTCCACGTTCAACTTTTACGTTGAAAATATTGGTGTTGGCCTCTTGAAGATATCATCAGGTAAAATCATTGAGGAAGAATGTATTCAACAATTGAGACTACATTTTTCATCAAGTCGGCAAATAGGTAAGATGAATTTAAAAGTTAAGACAGACAATGAAAAAAGATTAATTAACGGCGTCGCTGACAGTAAAGTACATAAAAAATGATTTAAAGTATTTTTGTTTTTATGGATTTCTTCGGGAAAGTATCCTATAAGGAAATACATTCACCTGACATGCGTCTTTACCACCATCCAGGAAGCCAGCACAGAAATGAGAGTCGGCTATTTGAAATGGAAGGTAACGGGATTCTGTACATTGAGCTCTTGATAATATTGGAATATCCACTTTTTGAAGAGTACAGGACTGGTCGCTATTCTTCTTCAAGAAGCCCCATCCACTGACAGTTCCTATCACTCCGTAGTAAATAATGCCTGTAAATTAAAATAACAAGATGTTAACATAAATTACGTTTCATTTTTAGTGCATTTGATATCTACAATGTTTAATTATATTTAAGCCAATGTGAATCTCTTCATGCAGAATATAACACATGGAGTTAGTAGTTGTTACTAATGCAAACAAACCTACAATATGTTAGTTCCGATAAGATACTTGGAAATATTCATTCAGAGTGTCTGCTAAACTAAAGCCAACAACAGATAAACTAATTATAGAAACTTCCAGCCTTTGATTCCCGTATTTGTTTAAAGACAGATTCTCTTTCAGTTGAACACATAAAATGTAGAATCCCCATGTGGAAAATTCGGCGGGCCTCCGGTGGCCCGCCTTCATGGTTGGTGGGCCACCGGAGGTCCTCCGAGTTTTCCTCATGGGGATACCATCAGTCGTACATACCCAAAAGCTTCAAAAAGATAACACAAGTATAAACCAATAGAGTTTTACTTCTGCAGAGCAACCTACGCATAGTAGTCAGGAAAGTCAACACAATATCAAATCAGACTAAACAAGTAAACGAAATATTAATTAAACTTGGGTTTTCTTTATCTTCAATTCAATATAAACTACATTAGTGCAAAACCAAGCCCTACTACATGTAAACAATATACAAACAACAAGACACATTCTCATACATACAATAAATAATTATTTATTTCGTTCTTTACAGAAAAAGCCAAGCTATTGTTCTCATTCTTCTCAGAATGTCTATCTACTGTAATCGTGCAAGCCTGCAGCATACATATTTTTTCTAATACAAAAAGTAGAACAATATAAGAATTTACACAAATAAGAATCCATACACGAGAATTGCTTTTAATCTCTTCAGTTTAGGAGGTAAATAAAACTGAGACTGTACTGAAGGGGGTGCTCATCCCATAGTTGGGAGAACCCTGATTCATGCCTTGGCATCTGTCATGCCTTTCATAGTTTCCCACCAGTCAGCAAACGTTAATGCCAGGATGCTACAGTGTACAGCATAGGCACAATTTGCACTTGCATACCTAGTCTACTTACTGATACAATTATAGTCCGATGCATTTGGACAGATTTTGATTCAAAGCTGAAAAAATAACTAAATGTAGCTACTTGGAATAATGTTCAATATGCTTCCTTGAACACATCCTGAGTACCTCATTATCATCCCCTTCAGGAAAATCCACCACCTTGAAATGAAGACCACTATGTTGGATTTTTAATATAAACATTTTGTCTCGTCTTATTCTAATGGTGTCTTTTAAACATTTTGTCCCATCATATTGTATCACTTAAAGTGGAAAATGAGACTATAATAATTTATTACACACTATATATTCTGAACATAAGGGTTATGTATTAAAGTATAGCCCTACAATGGAAGAACTACGAAATGACAATGATGTAGGCCTACGTTTATAAATACTGTTCAAATGTTGAGGGATTCACTGACATATTTGCATGAATTATTCATCTTGTAAAAGAAATTAGATCAAGAAAATTATGGTAAAACACTCAGCAACTGCCCCTATTAAGGAATGAATTCATCTTACGACCTTATTAATTGACAAATTTAAAAAGAAAAATATTTAGCAATCAATGTGAAGGAGTTTCATGTTCTACTAGATTCAAACGCTTACAGCAGCTTTATTGTGAGTAATAGCCGCATAATTTAGGGCAGTAAGATACGATTTTATCTGTCATAGTCTTTTTGTTTTGTCCAGTTACAGAGTAGTAGACGAAGATGCTGAAAAATACGTTCTTCCACTATTGTGAATTATTTGTGTTTCCATTTCTACTTAGTGTATCCTAGAGTCACCTCTCTTCATTCTTAAATTTGGAAGAAAACTTTGAATGAATTGTGTACTGTAGCTAAATTAGATGGACCGAAACAGCTTGAAGCTGCCTCACACTGTTTGGATAGAATCTATAAGTACAGCGTACAGCGAATCTGGTTCCGGACATCAATATTGCTCTACCATATGTAATTCAGATAAATACTACTTCAGTTTCCGTGGTATCATCTGGTGATGAAGTTTACTCATTGAAAACAGCAACTTTGTCTCGCAGTTGTGGATCATTCAAAATTTTTTTGTTTGTTTGTTTTTGCTTCTGCTCTTCCGTACAGAGAGGAATAGTGCCTAACTCTGTTATCGTTGGTGCGTTGGGGAAAGTGTTCAAGCAGACGCAGATGCTGATGAGTTAATCATATCTACTGAGATTTGTAGCGAACAGAGCGAAAATATTTCGTTTATTGTGCAAAAGAATACAGATTTCGTAGTTTCGCTAATTGTACGTGCTGCTCAATGCTCACCCTTGGCATGATATCCATATGCACGTTCTATATGTACAGGAACGTCCTCAGAAGTTATACAGCAGTAAAGCACTTCCAAAGGCCTTGGCTCAAACGAAGGACTTCTTATCCTTCTTTCATGCAACATGTTATAAGCAAGACATGATGTGAGCACAGCTTTGTCAAATGAGGTAGGATGAGAGATAAGCAAAGAATTTCTGTAGTAAGTAACATTACTGTAATTTCTTACCGGAACTAATAAAAATATAACAAATGCCTCGTCAGAGTGCTTAAGCTGAAGAAAACATAAATACACTCGATCTCCTTAATACCAAGTCATACGTAATGACGTAAGCTACTTCATGACGTCAGTTGTGTGATTATAATGTAAGGGATATATATAAGATGGTAAAAAAGGTAGAGAAAGAAGGATACTTACATGTTAGAATACCAAGACAGGTGTACAGAAACTTCACAAACACAATAAAAAAAGTGGTTACGTTTCGCAAAAGCGGTTTTCACATGGTAGGTTAGAAAATGGACAGAGCGGACAGGTGCGGGACTTGTATTAAGGATACGCGATTTTGCCAACTGATGCTGGGTAACAGTGTGGACAGGTTATGGAGGCGGGAATATGACTAGATGCGTCGGAGAAAACACCAAATGAAGAAAAAAGTGCGAAGGTTACTAGGAGTAGGTAAGGGACTTCATGAAGGATAAAGATGATAAAGAATGAGAGGGGAAATAATTACAACAATAACAATAATAATATTAATAAAGATGAAAGGGGAGAGGGAGAATAAAGAACCAATATTGAAAAATAGAATGATAGTGAGACTAGAGGGGGAACGAAGAAGAAAAGAAGAAGAAGACACTGCGTTGCAGAGAGTTACATATGGTTGAGTCCGGGTTCATGGTTGGCAAAAAGGATAGAGGTGTACGTCTGCTCCCATCTCTTTCTAACTGTGGCAGGTGAGTCAGGGTTCAGAATTTTCAGGATGCTGACTCGAAAGGTTTCTAAATGCTGACCAGACAGGACCGGAAAACTCTTTCAGTTTCAGGTGACGCAGTGAGTATAGGGTGCACCAGTTTGGAGCTTTTGGAAGGCCTGAAAACTGGGGTGATACTGGGTGAGAAGATTGAGAGCGGAAGGAGCTTCACGGGGAGGTCGGTTGGAGTTCTGGCACGGTCCAGTTGTTTACGGATGAGCTATTTGGGATATCGACGATCAGTGAGAGCTGAGGAGAGACTACTGAAATAATTTTGAAGCATGTCATCAGAGGAACAGATGTGGAAGCCCCGGACAGCAAGTGCATTTGGTATGGTATGGACATGGAGATATGGAGATACTGCATACTCTTGGTAGGTATGATGTGAACTCCTGTCTCAAGTCGATTGTTCTTAAGCCTAACATCCACGTCAAGGAAAGTTATGTGTTTCCTGGAGAAGGACTAAGTGAATTTGACTAGAAAGGTACAGTTGAGGTTTTGCAGATATGTTTCCAGTGACTCCTGTCCGTGGATCCAAATCAACAAAATATCGTCGATATAGCGAAGCCAAGTGAAAGGTTTGTGAGGTGTGGAGTTGAGGTATTGGGTCTCAAGGCGTACCATGAAAAGGTTGGCATAGGAAGGGGCCATGAGAGTGCCCATGGCTGTGGCTTTGATTTGCAGGAAAATGTGGTCATCAGAGGTGAAATTTTTCGTGGTGAGGACAAATTGGATTAGCTGAAGCAGAAAAGGTATGGTGGGTTTACGAGTCGTGTGTCGAGAAAGTGTTCAAGGGCAGCGAGACCATGGGTGTGGGGAATGTTGCTATACAGTGACGTCACGTCAATCCTATGATAAGATAAAATGAATTGTATGGGCGGTAACAGCACTATGGCTTACGCCCGTTCCGTCACGTCAATCGTAACTAAGATGGTGTCAGGTTGGAAAAGATCAAAGATATAATATATTGTGGAGAGGAAGAAGTTGGTATGCTTGATGTAGGAAAGTAGAGCCTGGACAAACGGTTGGAGATGGTGGTCAATGAAGGCGGAGATTCTTTCAATGGGGAAGCCAATACTGGAAACGATGGGTCTGCCGGAAATACCAGGTTTATGGATTTTGGTAAGTAGGTAAAATTTAGGGGTTCTGAGATTGTCAGGACACACTGTGGAAACAGTGGAAAGCGACAGCCCGTTATGAGGCCTTGCGCTTGCTGGTAGGTGCGGATCTTATTAAGAAAGGATTGGGTGGGATCATGCTTGAGGGGACGGTAAAAGGTAGGATCGGAAAATTGTTTGAGGGCTTCGAATTGGTAGCCAGAGTAATTCATGAGTACCGTGGCGGATCCCTTATCAGCCGGGATGATAACGAGGGTTGGATCAGAACGAATATTGGAGATAGCTTCTCGTTCTGTAGTGGTGAGGCTGTGATGAGATTGGAACGTGTCAGTGAAGCCAGGGTTAGCAATTTGTTTGGAAAGAAAGGAAAGGTACAGTTCAACAGGGTGGTTTGGAGGCAGAGGGGAAGGGTCTTTACTAGAGGGAGGGAGAAATTTGTGAAGACTGGGATGATTTTCGGTGTCAGAGGTTCTGGCCTGAGGGGTGTCGGGATGAAAGGACCAGTGGTAGTGCCAGCTGAGATTGCGGGCAAAGGCGAGGAAATCATTAAGTACGTTGGCTTGTTCAATATGTTGGGAAGGAGAAAAGGAAAGGCCATACGAAAGGACTTTGTTTTCAGTAGGTGAAAGTGTGCGGGAACAAAGGTTGAGAATTGGCTGCGGGCATTTAGGATTTTTTGGTAGGCTTAGGGTGAGGGGTTCACTTATGTGGTTACTTTTGAATCTCTGAGAGGCAGAGGTTAGATTGCTCCGGCAATTGTTGAGAGAGGTCGGATCAGGATGACTAACTAAAGGGGTAGTCAGTCGGAGTAAAGGAGGGGGAGGAGTGGAGGATAAATTGAGAAGCAAAGGAAGAGAGAAGCCTTGAGAGAGGGCAGAAAGACAGAGTAGAGAAAGTTTGGAAAGGTGCTGCTTTTATCTCAGATTGAGCAAGAGACGGGAAGCACCCATTAGGGTTTGGTATATGTTGGAAGTGGGGGAAGATGGTAAGTAAAGTAAGTTCTATGAAGAGTTCTAAGGCTTAGTGAAAGTGTAGCAAGACTGCTAGAGTGGTCAGGTTAACGAGGTGTATCTGCAGAAGGAAAACAAGTTGTGTCGAATAGATGGCGAGAAGCGGTAGAGGGGCTTTTGGGTGTTAGGCCTTTAAGTGTAATATATTAGAGTGGTTTTTGAGTATAGCATCAAATCAGGTAAAATTACAAAACTTTAAAATAATTTAAAGGTAAAAATTAACGCTTGTACACAGTTGAAAATATACGAATGAAAAGTGATTTATTCATAAGCAAAGCAGCGACATTGAAATCAAGACACAGTCATCTTCTTAGTTACGTACGAACATTACATAAGACAGGTTTCCAACAATATAAGACCACAAATGATTCAATGCGAATAGGGAAAAATACAATTTCTCATATACAATTCAAAACTCAAGTGTTACAGGATATCCGCAGTTACATAAACCATTTCTGGTATTTTCAACATAAGAAAAAGCACGTATCTAAAGTTGAAATTAATACCTGCTTTCTGGTGTACATATTTGAACTATTATTCATTTGGTCTCGCGAGAGAATAGAAGACACGTGTGTTATTCATTTGATATTACGAACAGCCCAAAAATCTAAAACATTTAAAACAATCTCAAAACCTGATAGCTATTTTCCAGTCAATTATTAGGTAACAATTCCTTTCCTCCTTTTCAAAGAAATCCCTGATATCCAATCTGAACCTAAAATTACAATGAGAAAGGAAGCAAATCCTAGTTTTCACGCCTTCCCTTATCTGAGTCAAAGAAGACGGGAAGAAACTGATGAATCCAACATTTGACATTGATTCTGTATGCCAGTTACACATGTGACATCGATCAGTAAACTTGTTATTCTTCGTTAGTTTATCTAGAAGTGAACTTTGTTAGTTTCATTGGGAAAGTTTAACTTATTATATTTGTGAATTTTAACTTGAACATTTAAGCAGTGTCTAATAATAACTTTAGCTTCTATATGAGTTATCGTAAAGTAAGAAGAAGAAGAAGGAAAGTGAAAGAGATAGAGACTCTAGTGTAAAGTGACTATGACTGCTTTCACGCCGGGACAGAAGATGAAAGAGACAGAGACACTTATATAAGTAACTATAGCAGTGTTCACCCGGTGCAAGAATACAAGAATGGTTTCATCCAGAGACTTCACAGTGCAGATATAAGAGGTACGTGCAGAAAGGGCTGTTTAAAGTTCAACTCGAATAGAATCGTCTCGTAGAATATTTCAATATCAGATAAATAATAAAAATGTAGTTTGTTTCTTGTCCTTTATCAAAAGCAAAATATCTTTCCTTAGCTAGTAAGATAAAGTATGTGGCACCTCCTTTTACAGGCAGAAAGTAAGAATCAGTAATTACGCATGAAGTGTAAAAGAAGTGTTCATTTCTTGCTATGTTTAGAAATATGACAAATGTCTATCATATCTCACCTACGCCCGCGTTCGTCGTCGTTGACGCAAACAAAGTAAATTAATAACAGATTTATAATATATATTGATGAGCTCAATATTTTATATCTTGAAACTCGTGGTACCATTCAAGCATTCGCCTGACGTGACTGAGGAAAACCCTTACCTGAATGAGGCGAGCTCCGGGATGGTAATCTGGAAACGTATTATCGAACAGATTGTAGGTATGAGGATGGGATTTATTAGCACTAGATTGTGCAAATGACAAACGCCATTCCAAAACCAAAAGTGGGGATTTATTAACCCAAATTACAAAAGGGGCCTTAACCAAGAATAGACGGACACTCGGATCTCACCAACTACAAAATAACGCCTTGCATCTCACTTACCAAACTCGAGGTTTATGATGACTGGGCGGTAGCTGGGTTGGAAGCCTGGGCTTCTTCGAACGGCAGGGCTAATGTCACAAGACGACTCGAAATATAGCTGGCTTGCTGTATTGCCCTAAAGTAAAGCCCACGCATACATCTATGGTGTAGCTTTAAGCAGGAGTGTGCCTGGCCCTAGGACGTCGGCCAGGGCCTACATCTGTTCAGGAGACAGGCTGGATCGGTGATGATGATAATAATTGCAGTAAGTGCTTGGCCTGTTTTGTTTATTTCTCTACTTCTGTTAATGCTTCATGATGTTGAAAGTGCGCTGAAGATGTTTTATACAAAACTCAGGGATTTAAGGAATTTCTTTCTGGTGAGCCAGCATTCCATATCGTCGCAACTGATAGCAGTGAGATCACCCCTCGTCGCAACTCGTCCAAATTACCTCAAAAGTGAGATCACCCCTCCGTCATTAATATATATATATCGTAATGTTCCCTTTAGTTTTGAATTGGTAAAGTCAAAGATACACGGGATTGGTTTTTAGCCCTCAACCCTTTATTTATATACAAGAACAAAGTTAATAAGATTACCGTCCCGAAGAATACAGTTTACAGTTATCTGAGCATAAATGTTTACAAAGATGTCTTATTCTTAAGAGTGATCAGTTAGAGGTTATGGAGAATAGGATGACACCAGTTCCTTAGCAAGCTGCGTGTCGGGAAGTTGTACCAGTTCCTTGGCGAACTGCGTACAGGAGAATATTAAGGTAAGAGTACACACCAGTTCCTTGGCGAACTACGTGTGCGGATGACACCAATTCCTTAGCGAATTACGTATCCGGTGGTTGTACCAGTTCCTTGGCGAACTACGTACAGGTTAAGTTAGGATTTATATGTGAGAGTGCACACCAGTTCCTTGGCGGACTACCTGTGCAGGATAGTACCAGTTCCTTAGCGAACTACGTACTAGGATGTTCCAGTTTCTTAGCAAACTGCGAACGGTTGAAGGAGAGGAGCTGACCACCCGGGGGAAACGAGTGATGGCTCTTGCTCTGTGCAGGTCCTTTTTAAAGGTGTATGTAGGGGTGGCTCCTCTTGTTTCTCCTACTTGACGCCAGCTCCCTCTATCTTCCGTTATTTACTCCATCTGGTGTTAGTTTATGGAGTTAACCGTCGTCTGCTCCTGTGCGTATGAATGACTTGTTTACTTACACGATCACATGTTTGTTTTATAAACATGTATGTTATTATTTATGCAATGTCCACGTGTTCGTAATACACGCTGGTCATTACGATATTATTGACGAAGGCGTGATATATGCTATATATATAGCATATATATAGCATATATCGTCATCGTCATTATATAGCATATATAGCATATATCGTCATCGTCATTATATATATATATATAATGACGAAGGTGTGATATATAATGATATATACTAGTTAATATACCCGCTTGTTGTAGCAGGATCAAAGTATTCGGTAGGTATTCCATGATATATGGCCAGCAAATGTAAATGTTCGAAGCAATCAAAGTGTAGATGTGGAAGCCATTTTTTTAAAAAACGAATTTTACAATAGGTTGGTGGCATTGATAACTTGGATGCTTGAGGCACGTGGACACTCACAGCATTTTTCTTTTCTGTCGAATAATACTTCTGCCAAGTTTGTACGGATATATTTTATTTGTTAAGTGTACATTTAAAAGAAATATTTGGGCATTTCGAAATATCAGGTGAGATGAAGGTTCTAAAAAGATCGCCATTGCGATGTTACTTCATGTGGTCAAATTAATAATATGCCATATATCGTTACAATATAACGTAATCGAATCAAACGTAACCTAACTTTATCTACCGTTGAATATGGGCTAGAAATCTGAAAATATATTTACAAGACTAATTATTTATTAATGAGAATAATTTGTGAGTAGTAACTTGCAGAATTCACTGAGGACCCTGCCACAAAGTGCTTAATAAATTATTAAATTTAAACCACAACAAAATCAATATATTTATCTACAGATTTTCAGCATACTTACTTGCGATCTACATACTTACTTGCTGTATGTTTCGGAAGACATATAGGTGAAATTATGTCATTGTAAGTGACGCGCATACTGAGTTTTATGAGTGCTATGTCATGGTCTTGAGTTGAGCGATGATAGCCTTCATGAATGATAGCTTTCTCTACAGATAAGGTAACGATTCTTCGATCTTGTTTGCAGCGATTATGTTCACCAAGCACAACTTTAATTTCTTCCAAGGCAACCCTATTGAATTGTAAAAAGGAAATTGAAACTATTAATTAGACATTTTAATGTATCAGTTACTAATACTACAGGACGTTGCAAAATAACACCGACAAACCCCACTCACGAGATTCTCGACATATATATATATATAAACTGCCGTCCAAAGGCAAAAAGCCGATCTGCAAATTTGACCGAAATTGAATTCATATGTTCTACTTGGTGTTATCAAACCAATTTGTACAATTTTGAAGATACGGGTTCTGCTTAAGCATGGTAGACCTTTGTTCAAAGGCAATATTTGACCGAAATTGACTTCATAGGGTCTACCTCTTATTAAACAACTCTATTTTGGTCGAATGTGCAGATACGGTCTTTTGCCTTTGGACGGAAAAAAAGTATGGACCGTCGAGGGTGCACAAATGCTTTATGAGCTATAGGTTACCGAAGGCGTGAGACAATGAACAATACAGCTAGATATCTCCAATACTATTAACAGGAGAACTGAGGCGGCATGACATTCTCAAAGACTTCAAAACTACTCTCTCAAAAAATCGTATTTCAAAGTTGTAAAATTGTGGCGCGAGGGATTCTCCAAAGGACTCCCAGAAATTCTTTGAAGTAGAAGTGGGTATAAGCATGAGTGGGAGTGCTTTCCAGAAAGTAACAACAATTTGTTTACGCTAGGTCGATATCTCAAATAGATTTCCTTTGCGGAACGATTTTTATAAAAAGATGCGTGGTTGTAAACAGACAGGAGTAAAATTGCATTCATTTTAACGAACTATTGGTGTATTTATAAATATAAGAGATTAGTATTGCCCTATTGGATGGCGGTGATTACGTCTATCATTACTTGTACGGAAATTAGTCTTACTTGTGCTTATTTCAACTCATTACTTACTCCAGAGAACATCTGGGGAATACCCTACTTCTTTGTGGAATCTCGTGCGCATCCATTGCATAATTTTAAAATATGTATTTTTGGGTAGAGCAGGTTTGAAGTTTTTGAGGGCACCATGTCGTCTCAGTTCTACTGTTAATGGTATTGAAAAAATCAAACTCTAAAGTTCATTTTCGCACCCTTTTGGCAGCTTATAGCTCCGAAACGATGCATTTGTGCACCCCCAACGGACTATACTTTGTTTTTTATCATGTCAGAAATCTCGTGAGGGGTTTTTGTCGGTGTTATTTTGCAATACCCTGTAATTATATAACGAATACATACTATGGGTGCTAATCAAACATTACCAGAAAATAGCTATTGTCATATGCAAGCTATTGAATCTTATAAATTATATGAGTCATAATTACTACTTTCTGAACAATATTGAATTCCATTTATTCCCAGTTGCCAGATGGAGAAATTTGAAATACTAATGACGTACTTAACGAAATAAAGTCTTAGACAATATTATCTTTAGTCAGTATGAGGTGACGAAGGCTTTCGCTTTTACAACCCTGACTAAGACAGAATACTTTAACTTAATTTTATTCAAACTACAAACTCATGTAATTTCTAACTGATTTTATTTCACTTTCTCAATTTTAAACATACTTGTTCTACCCCTTACCCCACACTCAAAGGAAAGCAATGAAACAATTTCCTGTTATTAATATTTTAAATCTTGTGAAAATAAGCAAGATGGTATGATTGAAATCATAAAAAATAATCAATATTTAACTAAGTTTAAGATACACTTTAATTATTCGATAATACTGACAAGCATAATCAGTTGTTGTATCTTCTCACTTTACACAGCTCTCTTAGTTTCTTGCGTCAGACAAGTCTGGTATACTGATTTATGAATATTATTTCTTTTTAAACATTAAGACGAGTAAGACACTTCTGAAATACGCAATTTTTGTACATCATTTATTAAAACTGTTCATTATTCATGATGAGTCGTCGTGGCTCAGGTGGTAGCGGATCTGACTACGAATCGGGCTGCCCGGGTTGAAATCCCGGCAAGGGTGCTGCAGATTTTCTCGCAGTATTCCCATGCCAAGCGCTCTGAAGTGCACTCAGCCTCTCATCAAGTTGAGTATCAGAGTGTCCTTGGTATTCCTGGACACCTTGAGAGGTAAAGGCAGCCGAACTTGGGACACCATCCCACTTCACTTCGTGCCGTTAGTCGAGAATATGTGGAGCGCTTACCTCTACATCCTCCATGCGCCGTTCGCGGCGCGTACGCAGCGCACAGAGCTTTTGTTTTTACCTGTTCATTATTCACGAGTATGAAAACGAAGGCTTTTAATTGAAATTAATAAGAAAAAATATTAGTAGCTAATATGTAACATATTTTTAATATATGGCAATAAGAGACGAAAAGAAACAGGCTTCCAAACTAATCAAGAACATATATGTGAAAGTAACGATATTCGCGAGCTTAGTTACGTAAGACTAATAAATCCGGATAGGCATACATCACACAATCCGAAGTAAATCATAGTATTTCGAGGCCTAGTATCATTATCGTTGATGAAGAGTGTAATGTGAAGAGTGTAAGTGTGATGATGATCACAGCGTTACATGTGATCGAATAGACACAAGAGGATATTGATGGCTAATAATAAAACAAATAGAAAGGAAAGGTTGATTCCATGTACAAGACATTGAAGTAGTTATATCAATAACTTATACAAAATAAAAGATAGGAAACTTTCGCCAGTAAGGTATGGTCAGGAAAATATAAGGAAGTAAAACAAGTTGGAGAGGAACGGTAATGTGAGGCGGCTATGATGTCAAGCTAATTCTGACATTAACACAATTAGTGATTCCAAAAATATCACACAAATTTTAATGACATGTTCTACCCGATTACAAGTCTTAGTAAACATGATTCGAGAAACATTTTGTTCACGAGATAGCATGTCTTAACTTCGAGCTCAATAAACCTCCTACAATGATAAAAATTAGGAAAAACAAGAAATAATGTGAATATGCATTTTTACAAATTCTGGCGGATGAACTAAATACTCAGTCACTCATTCTATGGCTTACGAAGCTCGCAAGTTCATCGCCACAGTAACAAACGTTCGCCATTGGATTCTATCCTGGGCAACATCAAGCCAGTTTTCACCACAAATACCTACTTCTGGAAGCTCTCTTCTAATATTATTCTCCCAACGTCGTCTCGGTTTTCCTAAAGGTCTCTTTCGCTCTGGTTTAACCACCACAATGTAATCTTCGTTTTTCCCCCATCCGAGCTACATGGCCTGCCTATTTTAGCCGTTGCGATTTCATTATTCTTATATCTTGTGAATCGTACATTTCGTGGAGTTCTTCATTATTCAGTCTCCTCCATTCTCCAGTCATCTCATCCCGTTTCGGTCCGTATATCTTTCTCAATACCTTATTTTCATATACACGTAATTTATCTTCTTCTGCTAGGGTCGTACTCCAACTGTTGAAACCGTTAAGTATTACCGGCAGCATAACCGTTCTGTGTATTTTCAATGTCCTTAATATTAATCGTGATACTAGAAATTTCTGGACTGAATAGAAACATGCGTTGCCCGATACTAAGCGACGTTTTATTTCTTCCGTGACCTCGTTTTAGCTTGCTACATATGCGAACTTAATACTATATATCGTCATTATTATATGTCTGAACATAATGCTCGAAGATTCCGCATCAGGTTGACAATACTGTTACTGATAATTAATCAGTTGTCAATATGGTGGCGCGGGTTCATTTTTAGACTGCACCATAGTGGAATAACGAAGTGTTCTTTGATTTTTATTACCAGAAGGAGTTAACTCAGTTAGCATAGAAAATGTACAAAATGTGGAGGCAATTGTTTATCATGAAAAAATATGCGTTAGAGATGTGAAAGGGAAAGTTTGCAATGGAAGCACACTAGCATAGGGTGACCAGACTTTCGAAAAGAAAAAAAACGGACATTTTCTAAATTTAGACATACAATAACGGGACAAAACAGGACACATAAATTATGAACTTATAAACAACGTTTAAACTACCGAGAACTGCCATGAAGACGATTTTTATCAAGTAATAACTAAGTTATCAACTTGATACAAACGTACACATGAACATTTTAACAATCTACATAATCTGAGGCGTTTGGTTCAGAACGAGAAACGTTGCTTTTTACCATGTATTTCTCTGATGAATAAACATCTTGCAAAGGTTTAGAATGATTTAACAACAGAATATCAAATTGTTTACAATTAACATTGTAAGATCCTGAAAATGATTCTTGAACAACAACAATTGCTTGTCTCGTTTCAGCTACAAAACGGTTTCTCTGATGAGTCCATAGAGAATTTACAATTGAAAAGTTCTTTCAACTGCAGTATTTGTGCCTGGCGCAGTCAATGCACAAAGCTCACAACCACCCCAATGTTCTTACACTCAATGTCTATATTTTGTAAGTGCGTGGAATACATCATTTAACCTTTGTTAATGTTTCTACCTGCTCTCTGGTGGCAACCAATAAATTGTGAAAGACAGCATAAAGTACGATACAGTGAGTGCGTTCTTCTTATCTACTATCAGGCAATTGTTGGAAGTTATTTGAGCCAAAACAATATGTAAGATATTAAGTAAGGTGAACAATATCTTCGATTTATTTCTAGTATGAAAAAAACGGGATATTTGGCGTTCCGTTAGCAATTTGTCGTGATAACGGGACATGTGACGAGAAAAAAAGGACAGTCCCGTTAAAAAACGGGATGTCTGTTCATCCTACATCATTATGCGCAGCATTTTTGCAACTCGTTGGGAGGGTGGGGGATGGGGGAGCAAAGATAGGTAGTTCTTCTTATTAAGTGAAATCAATTTTTTGAAAAACGTATAGTAGGAAATTCCAAAAATGCACTGAGAGTAACTGTAAATATAATTAAGAAATGAGAACGAATAATCAACTTCAATGCGAACTAGGAGTCCAAAATAAAGCTAAGTCCATAGTTTTATATTATAGATACTGTAAAACGTCTAACACTTTAAAAGATGAAGAATTATGGATTGATTATCTGCAGACGTAGTCTTCGTTTCCCTGGAGATAGCATTTTAAAATGTTCGTGCGACCTAACAGAACGACAATGAAAGGTTACTGTAGACATTTTTATAGTTTAGAGACTGTGTAGAAAGTTTTTCCTCCGACGTTTCGAACATCGAATTCTCCATGCTTCTGTTGAAGAACACTAATTGTTAGATGTTCGAAATATCGGAGAGAAACCCATAAACATATCTACAATAAATCCTTTACAGTTCCATATTAGAATTACTGTAAATCACTTTGAATTATGAATGATTACAAATCGATGTATCTGAGACGTAGCCTTCGTTCCCCGGAGAAATCAGTTTAAAATAATTTTGTCTTCACTTAGTCTGTGCGCAAAGATCTCCATTTCTGCTCTATCTGCTGATAGCCCCACTAACTTTCCAACTGACTTGATCATATGTGTAGCTTTCTGTGAAAATCTTTCCCGCGAAGCAGTCAATTAAGAGATAGAAAAGATTAACACGCATTTCTTTTTCTTTGGTGGAAAAATTATGCACTGATTCCACGTTGTCATCTAGCAACCTATTTACTCTGTTCTTTTCCACTCTTGGTATTTCTATGTTCCTCTTTTGACACATCTCTTCCACTTCTGAATACATTCCGCGTTTCTTCCAACGCAGACTTCAACATGAAAATCAATTTGATGCTGTCATCAAATTCTGGCTTTTGACTTGTAATAATTTGGTTACTTTTAAGATCATTTCCAAAAGAGGATGCATTATTTGCATTGATAAAATGAAACTAATACGCTCTAATCTTGACACTAAATTCTCTGCAATTATTTTCACATCTTGCCGACGTCTTGACTCAGGTATTTAATGTAAAAAATGAATGATGGAATTAAAATTTTCGTTCACTGATGCCACAGCTTCTAATGTTCAAAATGACTTTATGAAATGGATTTTAGTGTTGATTTCTTTCAAAGGTAGCGTGTGCGTGTCGGATTACACTTTTTTGTATGAAATTATGTAAAAGTCGCAAAACACTCACTCACAACCAGATTGTTCTGAATATCAGGAGTGGATGTGTCTACAAATAGTAAATTGAGGTAGTGAACATAACAATGAACATACACAATCTTTAAATTCATTCTTTTGAATTCCGCTTAAACACCATTTAATTTCTCCAATATCGTTGATGCACCATCAAAAAACACGATATCTCTAATTTCCAAGTAATTCCAAAATTGAGTGATATCAATGGTTTCAAAAGCTCTTTGGGCATCAGCCTTTTCCAGCCTAAATAGTCCAATGAAAGCTTCAACTGGTTTGCAGATACGCTCATTAAAATAACGTTCAACTACTGAGAACTGTTCACTATGTGCACAATTAGTAATTTCATCTAGCTTTTCCATTAATTTTATCTTTCAGGTTTTTCATCATGGTACTGAAAGAAAACCGTCGAGAAAAGTCAAACTTTGGCAAGTTCAAACACGTTAATAATAATAATAATAAT
>JAGDQP010004477.1:3096-43876 GCA_022664845.1 Lepisma saccharinum
TATCTATCTATCTATCTATCTATCTATCTATCTATCTATCTATCTATATATCTATCTATCTATATATCTATCTATCTATCTATCTATCTATCTACCTACCTACCTACCTACCTACCTATTTATTTATATATGAATAACTCATCGAATAATCAACGGAAGTCAGTAACTAATGTGGACAGAGCTATAAAATTTTGCATACGGTATTTCCCCGTGATATACAGTTACACTAACCACGGATTATTCGAAATTTACCCCCGGTTGTCAGTGTTACCAACTTTTTAAAAAGTACATTTTTTTTGCAAATGCTTCTACACTGTTCATCATATCTACATTAATTTTGTATGTATGCATGCATACTCTTCAGTACCATTAGGAAACTTTGAGGCTGAACGCTCCGCAAACAACTAAAGTTCTTAATGTTGCTAACAGACCACTAATTCATTTAAACGTTGAATAATGAACAGAAGTCAGTAATGTATGTATGTAGATAGAGATGTGAAATTTTGTATGGTCCATTCCCATCACACATAATCCCGTCGAGAAAGGATTTTACGAAAATTACTCCGTTTGACAATTTTACCAACTTTTTAAAATATACAGTTCTTGCAAATGGTTCTGCACCATTCATCAAATCTGCACACAAATGTCAATAACACTCTTCAGAATCTTAAGAAAACGACTTTGTGGTTGTATGCTCTGCCGAGAACCCAAGTTGTCAGTGTTGCAAAACCATCACTGAATCAATCACTCACTGAATAATCAACATAAAACTCAATATTTTTAATTTTAATAGAGACATGAAATTTTGCATATAGTATTTTATAGAGACCATTGCTGTGACTTCTTAAGATGAATTCCGTTTATGTCTGCAGTATCACCTGCGTTTGCATCGCCACGTCGGTCCGACACCGGGTGTTAAGATGTGGGGGCATCATTGGATTTCGCGCCCGTTCGTGTTTCCAACGCATTGACGAACACGTGACCAGCCAGCGGTACATCGATAATGTGTTAGACCCGGTTGTGGTCCCTTTATTGCAGGCCCTGCTGGGGACCACATTGCAGCAGAAAAACGCGCCCCCGCATGTAGCAAGTGGTGCCCTAGGCTTCCTGGCTAGACACAATGTTCCCCTGCTTCCTTGGCCGGTGCGATTACCCGATCTCTCGCCGATTGAACACGACTCATCTATGATTGCACAACGCCTCTAATGACAGCGACTTTCCTCAGCTACATTTGATGAGCTGTGGCATCATGTCGAAGACACATACATGACTTGCCATATCCTAGGAGGACATCCAAGGGGTTATTATCTCTATACCTTGCCATGTTGCAGCCTTTCTGTATGTCAATGTTGGGCTCACAGCCTACTATTCTGCTATCGCCACGTTGTCACGCATTAGACAGAATGGCAAGTTTAATAATCTTCTACTTGTACCTTACGGTATCTATCTGCCAAATTTGGGGCTGCTATCTTCTCTCCTTCTTGATGTAGCATTTTTAACGTCGAACAGTATATTTAATTGTATTAAAACTCGTTATTAATTGTATTAAAACTCGTTATTTCCAATATTCATTGCTACTCTGCTATATTGTTATTATTTTCCACCTTCAAATGCGTGAGGTATATAAGAGGTAACTTGAATAAAATGTGTTACTAGAAAATCTAGAGTAAATATTTTGCTGTGTTGGGAAATATGCAAGTTTTTGATAAAGTTCATTATTTCTTGTTGTTTATTTATGCTGTATCTTGCAGTGTCAATGTAAGGCAAATTCCTTTGAGCAAACTTTTTGTGAAAATATCGAATAGTAGCATTTCTCATAGTTTCGAAGGCAGCATATAATCCGTCGTTGTTTCTTTGTTCGTTTGGTTTCTAGATATTTCCATATTGTTTGGTTTGTCTATAGTAGTTTCCAAGAATCCACATAATGTACAACCAATGGGAAATAATATGTCGAAGTAAAATGTGCCTAAATTAAAGAACTGCAGCTGCAAATATAACAACAGAACTCATGATTTCTGTTTAAGCTCATGTTCATTTGTAGTAGTCCAAGAATAATTTTAGAAATCAATGAGAGAAGACCATTGTAATGCTTCAATTATGGAGAAAAGTAATTATGGAAAAAAATAGTATTTTCATCTTAAAATCAACACGTTTCATAATTGGAAGCACATAACAGTCGCATACCAATGCTAAATTTGCACCAATTTATACCAAAGAGGAAGGGGGGGGGGGTTCGATCCGGATCCCACGTAGGTGATTTTCGTAATTAGCCATACAAGTAAATTATTAACGCGGTATGTGAAACTGAATATCCTAAAAGGCTATAGGGCCCAAGTACGTATTTTAAGTTCCCTTTCAGTGGCGTATCCAGATAGAGGCCGCAGGGGGCGCATACCCTCTCAAAGGAATATGCTCTATGCTCTTTTTTGCATTTGATCAAGAAATATTCTAAGAAAAAGCTTCACTTTTTTTTTAACTAACCTAGAAATGTTAAGAGTTGCATACAAATTCCCAGTTTATACCGAAAAATACCGAGAGGGCTGGGGGGCGCGTGCTCCCTCAAAGAAATATGCACTGTTTTGGCATTATACTAAGGAGTATGTTAAGATAAAGCTTAGATTTGTTTCCGAAAAAACTTAGAAATGTTAGTAGTCGCATTCCATTTCCTAATTTGTACCGAGAAGCACAAAAGAGGGGAGAGGTCGGGGGCCATCGCGGACCTAAATCATCTGAATATTGTTATTAGTCTTAAAATAAAGAAAAGTAACAAAATTTGTGGATTTAAAAACACAACAAACTACTAAGACCACGTCGTATAATATCTAATCACAATAATATATTTTATCGCTGTGAGTTTGGAGCAGATGCACTTAGTAGATGAAGAGCTGCGAAAATAAGAAGCAAAATAACAAATATTTTATTGAGTGTAATTTCAGTGAACAATTTTCTTAGATATGTTACCATATTGACAAATTTCATAAGTTAGTGTACAGTAGAGTGTACCAAACGCAGTCCGTCTGCCATTTAGTGAAAACCTGAATAAATAATAATAAGAAAAAAAGAACTTCAAGTTTACGACAAAGTGAAAATTTGTGCTATGGAATTCACGAGTAGGTTGGAAAAACATTTTTTGTCCTCTTACAAGTATTTGTTGACAGGGGGAGAAATTTTTATTGCGCTCTGTCCCTGAAAGACGTATTATAGAAGTCAAAGAAATTCAGATCATAACTCTGAAAGGTGCAGAAATTATTTACATCCGGCTTGGACCCCACCCCCACTCCATTGGTATGCGACTGTTAATGTGGTGAAATGAATAATCTGGCAAGTTGTTACCAATACCTAGCAGGTTATGTGGTTGTAGAATGCTGAAACAAGCCTGTAATTCTTTATGTTTTCCAACTCCAAAAGCGTGGGCGATCTGCGATTGTTTGGTTTCTGAAAAAATGTCTATCCTGTAGATCCTGTAAATATGACTAAC
The DNA here is from genome assembly GCA_022664845.1 of Lepisma saccharinum. Lineage (NCBI taxonomy): Eukaryota > Metazoa > Arthropoda > Insecta > Zygentoma > Lepismatidae > Lepisma > Lepisma saccharinum. Next base: position 6,575 of record JAGDQP010004477.1, read on the forward strand.
AATCGAGTTAATTATTAGGCTATGTGGACCATTTATGTAACACACTTGTTATTATACACTTGTTGCTTCTTTAAAACGTTACTTTTCATTATGACAATTTGGTGTTACACAAGTGTGCAATTGATTCGATCAATATTGAGAAGTGCTTCAGGATCTTGCAACATCGAACTATTTTGATCAGTTTTAGGCAATCAAGTGAGAAGTAGTTTTGCTCATCCGTAATATTTTGAATTATATAAACGAATTCATCCTATAGACAAGAACTTAAATTTGAATAAGTCTCTTTCAACAAAGATAGAAATTTAATTAAAGAGAAATTGAGGTAAAACCTTGTTCTCATAAAAGAAATTAGCATGTTGCGAAACACTTTTTATTATTTTGTGTACACTGAATACACGTACGTTACAATAATTTTTAAGGAAGAATATTCACAGTGGTTCCTATGATATCAAAACTGATCTACTTAAATTGCGATATGTTATTAACTGGAATTCGACTGCTCTGAATGTTAACGGAATCACTATATCTGTATGTACATGAAGGTGCTACATGTAAATCTTTTATAGATGAGGAAATATGAACATAATAACCTTGAATATCATTATTGTATCTAGGTTGAGGAAGGGTAATAGAAAGTAGTTACTAAACAAGAAACAATTAGCTATATGTTATAAATTGTCTCGTAATTTAGATGGAGAAAACCTACGATAATTTCCCATGTCCACTCATACTTCCGAGGCTACTTCAATTCCCAACTTTGTTCGTAACTTTCAGTACAAGGCGCACATAATTTAATGAAGCTGGTGAGCTAACCCAATTCCGCAGAGCAAGATGCTTGCAAGTTTATTAAACTTTAGAAACTTCTTAATGACACTTCGAACAGTACTATATAGAGGGTAAACAAGAACAAATAGCTATTGAATTAAAGCTTGTCTAATACAAACTTTTTCATGAAAATTTTGAAATATATAAAGCACAGATACAGTGATTAAATATCCATGCTTCCACTGTCGTTAATCCCATTAACAAGTAAACACATGTGTGAAATCAGCTTCGATCAAGGTAAAAGATCCCGTGTTATGGCATGTTGATTTCTCCCTGTAAATGGAGTATTAAGTTTTAGGCATAATTATAGCATTAAAATGTATTTGCAATATACGTACGCGTAGTAATTTTTTCAACTATATTAGTTGAAACTAAGAAAAACATTATAGGAATACTGGATACAGTGCACTAGTAGTTATAAAATAGCGGTTATGGCGCACCGAAATATACAGCAAAATACCATTTACGAGAATTTCAGCGACGTCAAAGCGGTCAAAGGTTCCCTAATATCAGATCCCCCCCCCCACACTCACACAAATTATAATATATTCTACCATTTACGAGTACTATATTCCTAATTTTGTCTCCTCAAAGATTCCGCTTCATGCATGCATGTTCGTCTCATAAATTTTATATATACAAAGATACAAATGGCTGTAGTAATACCGAGCACAAAGCCTCCCAAGTAGCAAAGGCTACCCTCACGATTATGCGAGACCGGGCTCAAGTCCTCCCAAGAAGCAAAGGCTGTATTTAAAGCATATAAACATACCCTCATAAAAGTGAGTATGTGGTCTGAAAGGAATAAGCATCTACTGCATTACACTGCACTGGGAACCATAAGGAAAGTATAGAATTCAAATGTTGCACCAGACGAATACCGGAATGGTACTCACATTATGTCCCAGAGCCTCTTCTATTTTATCATTATAGTGAACACTTATCTTCATAAGCATCTACTGCAATGTGGTGCGAACTACTAGAGAATATATAAAATTCAATAACTTGATAAGCTCTGAGGCGAATACCGGAATGGTACATATATTATACCCCAGAGTCGTTTCTATTTTAGCATTATAGTATACATTTTACATCATAAGCACACATAACCAACTACAGATCATTTGATACGCTACACTGAACTAGGAACCGTAAGGGAATGTATAGACTTCACGTCTTTAATAATCTTTCTAATAAGCACTGAGACGAATACCGGAATAGTACACTTATTATAACCCAGAGCCGTTTTCATTTTTATATTATTTTTAATTTTTAGTTACCAACATTGATTATTTGATTTAGATGCTTGTCACTTGGCATTTATCACTTGTCAAATCACTTGCCACGTCACTTGCAACTTGCCATGTCACTTTCCACAACACTTGCTACGTCACTTGTCACTTGCCATCTCACTTGTCACATCTCCCCACCTAATCTCGTTCCCCGCCTAATTTCGTCCTATACCTAATTTCGTACCCCTAAAGTTTCGGTCTTCATGGATGCATGTCTGTCTCGTAAAGTGTATACAAAGACACAAATGGCTGTAGTGATGCATTGTTCATGGTATTGTACTAGATGCAAAACCTTGTTTCACGGTCACGTAGTAGATGTAAAACCTTGTATCACAGCAACATGGCTATAGTACTAGTAGATGAAAAACCTTATTTCACAGCCACATAATCATAAGCACCCATAACCATCTACAATTCATTCATTGCTATGCTACACTACACTGGAAACCACTAGGCAACGTATATCCTTCAAATCTCAATCTTGAATCTTACATCAGGCGAAAAACGAAATGCCACCTCACATTATAACACAGATCCGTTTCTTTTCTACTTTAGCATTATAGTGAACATTCAGCTTCATAAGCACTCATAAACATCTACAGTTTACTCATTGCTATATTGCACTGCACTGGGAACCATTATAAAATGTGTAGGATTCAAATTTCGATCTTAAATCTTAGATAGAGCGAATACCAGAATGATACCTCACATTCTAGACCAGAGCCACTTTCATTTTAGTATTATAGTGAAGCAGTTAACATCATTAGCACTCATAAACAGCTATTGCATTAAACTGGAAACGACTATAGAATAATTAAGCTTCAAATCTTAATCTTAAGTTTTGCACCAGGCGAATATCGGAATGGTATCTTTACATATGCCGTGGTTGGTGCTTCTTTTATTTTTATCTATTCCGACTTAAATGCCTAAACGTCTCGACAAACACAAGCACAAAGATTAAGAGAATGATGCGAAGACAGTCGAAATCTATTTCAAGGGGAAAGAGTTTTTGATCCAGGTTCTCAAAGACAATTCTGTGAATCCATGCTGTAATGTATTGTTTATGTTTCTGAGAAAGGCATACTTCGATGGTAAGAAGACATCGCACAAGCAAATCTCTGTCTATACAAAGCTTATCAGTGCAGATGACAGATCTCAAATAGTAGGTAGCGCAAATTTTAACGAGCGAAGCATGCTGGGAGAGAGAGATTCAAAAATAGCACTGTTTGTAAATAACAGAAATATGGAAACTGTGAGCGAGCTGTTGCGAAATCTGCTGGTTGAACATCTTGGCCTGAGAAGAAGCATAGATAATGCAGGAGACTATATGCTGAAAGAAATCAGTGTCGGTGTGTTCCTGGCAACTCGATTTATTGAAAACATTGTGTGATCTGACCCTGTGTTCGATGCCATTTGCAGCTGGGCAGAGGTCAACACAAGGATCTTTAGAGAGCTGTTCAGGTCTCGTCCTAATGATCAAGTGCAGACCTCTGATAATTATCCTGAGTTCAGCAAGCAGCTTCCCTTGTAACTTATGGACATCGATAAGAACATCATCCACAGTATATTTTCTCGTTTAAATGGTCATCTTGTTCTGTTGCCATACCACTTTGTTTCCAATGTGGAGCTGGAAAGCAATCTCTTCACTATTCATCCCCTCTGTTGTTTTCTACTAGCTGTGACGTCTGCTAGGACGTATACATCATCCATCTTTCAGGACAGAATATCTTTCCAGCGCGTCTGCGTAGGCTGCCCTCTTTAAGCTTCTGATCTACGTCTCCGAGGCATCGATGTCTATACCATTGTCAGCACAGAATTTGAGCACTTTCTTTTTGGTCGGAAAAGCGTTTCCTTCTTGCAGATTTTCGAAGATCTTGATTATCTTTCCTACCAGCTCCTCTGCATTCATGAGTCTCTCTCTCCGCGGCATGTCGTCTCCTATCAACTTGCTTTTTTGAGTTACCCATATGTATTTCAGAACAAAAGAAAAATTTTAAATATAAGAGGGAGATTCGAGCATCTTTCTCATTTTTCAGATATGGACTGGTAGTTGCAGAGGGCAATAGTGCATTTCTTGATAAGAAGGACGGAGGCATGAACAATATTGCGAAGTTTGACAGCAGCGTCACTGTTTGGACTAGGGAGATGGTATATTTGGAGATGCATGCACACATATAAAAAGTCGCAGGTGTGAAGGGTTTTATGATGCAATATAGAGAACATGACGTTGGGGCCAACGGGGTGAAGATATATAACTGCACCATCTTCGTAAGCTGTGGCGACGACATAAAGATAAGAATCTTCAACATGGCACACACATAGGCAATTATCACAGTATCTGACAACACCGACAATGTGCAGAGCATTTACATTGCAGATGATGTCCTGTATTCCGGATCATACGATAGATTTATCAACGGATACTGCGTGAAGTCATTCGAGAGGATATTTTGCCACAAAATAAGATATTCAATATCCTGCATAGGCGGGGACAGGCTTGTGTTTCTGTCCAGGAACGAGATATTTGTGCTCGATATCTACTCCAGATTAACCTGCAGTGACAAGGTCTATACATTCAGAAAAGATAACGAAGATTTCATCGGTTCCTGCATTCATCGGATGTATTGAGATGGCATTCGCTCTGTATGAAAGGGAGATACACGACGACAACGAGCTAATTCAGAAGATAGCTGTGCTTTTTGTCGTTGTTGATGATGAGACATATTTCCAAGAACAGAATCTTCCCACCATTCCGTTCCTCGAATCTTTCCTGGGCGAATGTGTTTTTATTAAAGCTAATTATTACTCTTTCTATGCCAGGCACAACAAAGCAACAAACCAGTCCTTGAATTGACTTGGGGATTGATGCGAAAGATATCCAAGTCTGTAAAATACAGAGACTACGACACAACCATATTTGCCCATGCAAGAGCTCAAGTACAGTTTACTATTGACTATATCGCTGTATCTGAACGGAAAATATTTCCTTGCTCTTTTCCATCTGCACATGGTAAACACATATACATCGAAGTACTATGAGTTTTGTGCTATAGAAAACAGAAAGACTACAAGAAGGCGATCAAGAGCCTGGAGTTTTTCGTTGAAAAAAAGGCAGAAAAACCCTGGCGTCGATGCAAAAACACCGCTGTTTGTGGATTTAGACAACACCGAGTTCTTCAATGCCCTTCTTGGAGACCTCTGCACTCTTTCTGGAAACAGAGAAAAGGTCGTTGGATGCTGCATTACTTCTTTCAACAAGACCCTTTGGTCTCTCCAATGGAAAATCTGCTGCTCGAGAACAAGTTTCCTGTCAAGGCCGATAGGGAATATAAGGAGAGGGTCTGCAGTGTTGAAGAGGAGTATATTTTTAACTCTGTTGAGTTTGCAGAAAACACGTCGCACTCCCTTATTAAGAATTACCTAAAGCATATTCCTGGGATTGAATCCTTCTTTGTCAGCAAAGAAGCAAGAGAATACTTTAGTCTTGGCCTCAACGACAGAAGCAAACAGCACTTTTATCTTGTGAGAAAGAAGAATCCGATGTTCATATACAACATCGACTACTACTTGTTAGTTAAAGTTCTATTATGGTACTTGGCTAAAGAACACCGAAAATAAAAAAAAACTAAATTGAGCAATGAAATTAAACAGCTCAAAGCATCATTTAATTTCATTGATAATATGTGTTAGCATATTCCATTAGGTACAGTAGTGATCAACAATAAATACAACGTTGTTGACATTATTGTCCAATTCATCATATGTTATATACACTGCATTACAGATACATTGAATCATTTCCAAATATCTGAAGAATAGTTACCTGTCCTTGAATGTTTCCCCAATCTTATTTTTTCATTGTAGACCAAATCACACGTTAAATTATAAAATAATATGCCCGTAAACTTTACCATTTGTTAAGGAGGACAACTGACAAAACAAACATCTTAATAAAGGCTGTGAACAACAATAATAATACTTCATGTTTGCTGTGTCAAATAATGTTAGGAATCTAGTTTTTGAATCAACATTTGTTGATTATGCTGATTAATTATGACATTGTTCTGGGATCTCTCACTACTCGACTGCACTCTGGCACTATGGAGACATTACCGATCTTGGGTTGCTGTGTAAGAGCCACAAAAAAATTGCTGACTAATCAAACACCTGAAAGGTTCTTGGGAATTTCTATAGCCACCAGGGAGATTACCAAAGAATGCGCTTGAGGTTCATAAATCCAAGCTTTGGCACAATCACAAGGAACAGAGACCCAAAGCATATCCAGAAGAAGAATGTGTTACACACCACGATCAAATTTATGACTTTGAGTATCATAAGAAGAAAGAGCGCTATGAAAATGAGCCCGGAAAATCGTCTTAGAGCTGTTCAGACATCTGCTCCCAAACGTATATGTCCCATATCTATTGCTGAATTGATCTTCAAATAAAGACGAAAGAAGATAAATGTAGAGATGTTGTAGATGATCAGTGCAAACTGCCATCCTGTGTCTACGTCAAACATGGTCGACAGCGTGAGTTTGAGGAGAAGTATGATCATCCCATGGATAATTCAGTTTCCCCCGCTGCAATATCCAGATTACGTTCTGCGAAACATCTACTCTGCGATTCTTTTGGTTCTTCATTGGAGACGATGCCAGGTCTTTCAGATTGATTGAATTTACAGATGTTGTTCTGTGTAGTCCGCGAGTACTCTATTCGTGCAGTTGCTGATCCATGGAACTAAAACGTGTGAGAGAAACTTAACGCATTTCATTCTTTACAAATTGATATCTATATGTCAGCTTAACATAGTTTATAATTTGATTCTTTATTTGTGCGAAAGATCAATGTTATCTTTAAAATCTTGGTTGCAAATTATGAGAATAATTAATCTTATCTATTATGTTAAATAAAAAATGCAAATTCGTGGAAACTTTCAGTCATGTATTGATTGAAACACTTCCGTTTGAGCTATATATTAATAGGTAATTAAGTTTTTCCATAGAAAGTAGTATATGCTTTCAGTTCGACAGCAGAATCTTCTAATACATATGATGAACGATGTGATTGATATATTTAAAATCCTACGTTGTTCATAGTACCATGATATGTTAGATATTACAGTAAGTTAAGTTCACTCACTGAACTGAAGCATGTAAAGTAAATAATGAAAGTTATGACTACATGTTTGACAAATATATTTAAATTTCTTGGAGTAACAAACCTATGAGTATTAAGATGAGATTAACGTATCTGTATATGCATTACCAAATGTACCTTCCATTCATGTTTGGTTATGTCTGAATTTATGTAACTCCTCTAGGCGTCTCACGTTTTATAACAATCGATATGACGAGAAAATCGAACGATGGAAAGTATAGAAAAAAATCTATCATTTATTTATAATCGAGTGACGTTTATGTTATTACGATCAACGATTAATTGATGTACATATTCTTACATCATACATACGTACATACATCATACATTTTCTTTCTCACAAGATCAAAGTAGTGCTTGCTTCTGTCGTTGAGACCAAGATTAAAGTATTGTCTTGCTGCGTTGCTGACAAGGAAGGATTCAATCCCAGGAATATGCTCTAGGTACTTCTTTATAGGGGAGTGCGACGTGTTGTTAAAAATATACTCCTCCTCAACACCGCAGACCCTCTCCTTATTTTCCTTATCGGACTTGACAGGAAGCTTGTTCTCGAGCAGCAGATTTTTCATTGGAGAGACCAAAGGGTCTTGTTGAAAGAAGTAATGTAGCATCCAATGGACTTCTCTCTGTTTCCAGAAAGAGTGCAGAAGTCTCCAAGAAGGGCATTGAAGAACTCGGTGTTGTCTAAATCCACAAACAGCGGTGTCTTTGCATCGACGCCAGGGTTTTTCTCCCTCCTTTTTCCAACGAAAAACTCCAGGCTCTTGATCGCCTTCTTGTAGTCTTTCTGTTTTCTATAGCACAAAACTCATAGTACTTCGATGTATATGTGTTTACCATGTGCAGATGGAAAAGAGCAAGGAAATATTTTCCGTTCAGATACAGCGATATAGTCAATAGTAAACTGTACTTGAGCTCTTGCATGGGCAAATATGGTTGTGTCGTAGTCTCTGTATTTTACAGACTTGGATATCTTTCGCATCAATCCCCAAGTCAATTCAAGGACTGGTTTGTTGCTTTGTTGTGCCTGGCATAGAAATAGTAATAATTAGCTTTAATAAAACCGCATTCGCCCAGGAAAAATTCGAGGAACGGAATGGTGGGAAGATTCTGTTCCTGAAAATATGTCTCGTCATCTACAACAACAAAAAGCACAGCTATCTTCTGAATTAGCTCGTTGTCGTCGTGTATCTCCCTTTCATACAGAGCAAATGCCATCTCGATACATCCGATGAATGCTGGAATCAATGAAATCCTCGTTATCTTTTTTTGAATGTATAGACCTTGTCACTGCAGGTTAATCTGGAGTAGATATATCGAGCACAACTATCTCGTTCCCGGACGTAAACACAAGCCTGTCCCCGCCTATGCAGGATATTGAATATCTTATTTTGTGGCAAAATATCCTCTCGAGTGACTTCATGCAGTATCCGTTGATAAATCCATCGTATGATCCAGTATAGAGTACATCATGTGCAATGTCAATGCTCTTGACATTGTCGGTGTTGTCAGATATTGTGATAATTGCCTATGTGTGTGCCACGTCGAAGATCTTTACGTCATCTCAACAGCTTACGAAGATTCACCCCGTTGGCTCCAGCCTCATGTTCACTATATTGCATCATAAAACGCTTCACACCCACGACCTTTATGTGTGCGCATGCATTTCCACATATATCATCTCCCTAGTCCAAACAGTTATGCTGCTGTCAAACTTCGCAATCTTGTTCATGCCTCCGTCCTTCTTCACAAGAAGTACACTATTGCCCTCTGGAACTACCAGTAAATGTTTGAAAGATACATTACAAAATGCAGCCTCGGCACACAATGATGCAGCCCGGCTATCTTCTCGAATCTCATTCTCTTCTATTCCAAAATTTTCTTTTATTCTGAAATACATATGGGTGACTCAAAAAAGCAAGTTGATAGCAGAAGACAAGCCGCGGAGAAAGAGACCCATCAAAGCAGAGCAGCTGCACTGTAAAAATAGGAGACACAACGTTCATCCAAAAAATGGAGGCAGCTGAGCTGCCTCCACGTTTCGGATTAACCTACATTCAGCCAGTTTTCAATTGAACGTTTTACTCTTTGTAAAATTTAAAATGCGCATATATGTGTTTTCCAACGTATTTCAATGAAGCAGAACATTTTTTGAAAGTAGAAAAGAAGAAAATGTAATGTTCCTTTAAAATGTATTTTTTAAAAATAGTTCAGGTGAACCGGTTTCGATCCAGAGTCAGCTAGCCCACTGGTCAGATTCTCTCGCCACTAACTGCGAAGGAAGTTGGTGTGTATTACTTTCCGAGTGATACTTATAGCTAGGATTTTACTGCGCAGGAGGTTAATGATTAACATAATTATTTTACTACGAGGAATGTCTCGAGAAAAAAAATGAGAGATACGTGTGCTACTGTGTAAATATTTATACCCAACTTAATTCCGCTTTCCGCCAATGCAATCATGTTGTTCTCGATCCACCAGTCAACTGTTTACTGTTCACACTGTAAAAGCAATATAAACACGCAGAATGATGGGCCATTCAGTGACAAGCAAGTAACTTTACTCCTGTTATTGGATTATAAAATATCCAACCAAGGCTTAACCTTCGTCCACAAAAGTACGTAACCTCAAAACGGCCAGTTAGCTTACACTTCGATCAGAAAATGACCGAATTATAAGCGTAAAATAAGTTGAACGTTCACCGACGAAACACACTGTCCAGTTTCAGTCAATTTTCAGTTAACGTTAAGCCATTACAAAGAAAATTTTAAACTTTAAAATAGAGTTATGGTTAACAGTCTTTCCACTAAAGGGCTTACACTATATCCACATTTAAGAGTAAATACAACAAAACACTAATTTTCGACTTTTGTTTCTCCATAAAGCGGAGTAACTTTCAATCCATTTCGTGTTTCTACTTTTTACAGTGTGGTTGGAAAGATCATGAAAATCTGCCAGAAAGAAACGCTTTTCCGTCCAAAAAGAAAGTGCTCAAATTCTGTGCTGACAATGGTATAGACATCGATCCCTCGGAGACCAAGGTCAGAAGCTTACCGAAAGCAGCCTACGCAGACGCGCTGGAGAGATATTCTGTCCTGAAAGATGGATGATGTATCCGCCTGGCACCCGCAAAAGCTAGTAGAAGACAACAAACGGGATGAGGCCCTGAATATTGAGGTGACTGCTTTCCAGCTCTTCATTGAAAACAAAAGTGCTATATTAACAGAACAAAATGACCATTTAAACTAGAAAATATATTATGGATGATGTTCTTATTGATGTTCATCAGATACAAGAGAAGGTGCTTGCCGAACTCAGGATAATTATCAGCGGTCCGCACTTGATCGTTAGGACGAGACCTGAACAGTTCTCTAAAGATCCTTGTGTTGACCTCTGCCCAGCTGCAAATGACATCGAACACAGGGTCGTTTTCCCAGATCACACAATCTGTCTTCAATAAATATCGTTTCCAGGAACACACCGACACTGATTTCTTTCAGCATATAGTCTCCTGCATTATCTATGCTTCTTCTCAGGCCAAGATGTTCAACCAGCAGATATCGCACAAACTTATACAAACAGTGCTATTTTTGAATCTCTCTCTCCAAGCGTGCTTCTGTCGTTAAAGTTTACGCTTCCGACTATTTTAGATGTGTCATCTGCAATGATAAGCTTTGAATAGACAGAGATTTGCTTGTGCGATGTCTTCTTACCTTCGAAGTATGCCTTTCTCAGAAACATAAACAATACATAACAGCATGGATTCACAGAATTGTCTTTGAGAACCTGGATGAAAAACTCTTTCCCTTTGAAATATAATTCGACCGTCTCCGCATCACCCCCTGGATCTTGGTGCTTGTGTTTGTCGAGACTTAGGCATTTAAGTCGGAATAGATAAAAATAAAAGAAGCACCAGTCAGGGCTGATGTTAAAGATACCATTCCGATATTCGCCTGGTACAAAACTTAAGATTAAGATTTGAAGCTTAATTATTCTATAGTGGTTCCCAGTGCAATGCAATAGCTGCTTATGAGTGCTTCACTGTAATACTAAAATGAAAGCGTCTCGTTTCTAGAATGTGAGATATCATTCTGGCATTCGCTCTATATAAGATTTAAGTTTGAAATTTGAAACCTACACATTTTATAGTGGTTCCCAGTGCAGTGCAATATAGCAATGTGTGAACTGTAGATGTTTATGAGTGCTTATGAAGCTGAATGTTCACTATAATGCTAAAGTAGAAAAGAAACGGATCTGTGTTATAATGTGAGGTGGCATTTCGTTTTTCGCCTGATGTAAGATTCAAGATTGAGATTTGAAGGATATACATTGCCTAGTGGTTTCCAGTGTAGCGTAGCATAGCAATGAATGAATTATAGATGGTTATGGGTGCTTATGATTATGAGTGTTTCACTTTAATGATAAGGTAGAATGCTAAATCAGAATTCAAGCGATTCTGATTTAGAATGTGTGGTACCATTCCCGTATTCGACTTGAAGCTTATGAGAATATTAAGGATCTGAACCCTTTACATTTCCTTGCGGTTCTTAGGGCAGTGCAGCATAGCAATGAATAACCTGTAGTTGCTAAAGGCGTGCTTCACTATAATGATAAACCAGAATAGAAACGGCTCTGTGCTATAATCTAAGGTACCTTTCTGATATTCGCCTGATGTAAGATGTTAGTTCAAGATTTGAAGGCTATACAATTTCCAGCGGTTTCCAGTGCAGTGCAGCATGGCAATGAATGATTTATAAATGGTTATGAGTGCTTCACTATAATGTTAAAGTAGAATGCTAAAATGAAAGCGGCTCTGATATATAATGTGAGTACTATTCCGGGCCTGGTATAAGATTTTAGTTCAAGGTTTGAAGCCTATATCATTCCTAGTGGTTTCCAGTGCAGTGAAGCATGAAAACGAATAATTTGGCATTTCCTTAGAGATGCTTATAATGAAAAGTGTTTCACAGTAAGCAGTAAAATACCAAACACTAATTATTATCTACAACACTATAACCATGTAGCTGTGAAACAAGGTTTTGCATCTACTACTACTACAACCATGATGCTGTGATATAAGGTTTTACATCTACTACATCTACTACGTGACCGTAAAACAAGGATTTGTATTTACTACAACACCATGAACAATGCATCACTACAGTCATTTGTGTCTTTGTATACACTTTATGAGACAGACATGCATCCATGAAGACCGAAACTTTAGGGGGACGAAATTAGGTGAGGAGATGTGACAAGTGACATGGCACGTGACAAATAACGTGGTAAATGACGTGGCAAGTGATGTTTCAAGTTATAAGTGTCAAGTAACATGTATCTAATTCAAATAATCAATGTTGATAACCAAAAACTGAAAAAAAAATGGAAACGGCTCTCGGCTATGTGTACCATTCCGGTATTCGTCTCAGTGCTTATTAGAATATTAAGAAATGTTAGAATACTAACGTCTATACATTCCCTTGTGGTTCCTAGTGCAGTGCAGCAAAGCAATGATCTGTAGTTAGTTATGTGTGCTTATGATGTTAAATTTATACTATAATTCTAAAATAGAAACGACTCTGAGGTATAATATATGTACCATTCCGGTATTCGCCTCAGAGCTTATCAAGTTATTGAAGGCTATATATTCTCTAGTAGTTCGCACCACATTGTAGTAGATGCTTATGAAGATAAGTGTTCACTATAATGATAAAGTAGAAGAGGCTCTGGGACATAATGTGATTACCATTACGGTATTCGTCTGGTGCAAGATTTGAATTCTATACATTCCCTTATGGTTCCCAGTGCAGTGTAATGCAGTAGATGCTTATTCCTTTCAGACCACATACTCACTTTTATGAGGGTATGTTTATATGCTTTAAATACAGCCTTTGCTGCTTGGGAGGCTTTATGCTCGGTCTCACTACAGCCATTTGTATCTTTGTATATATAATTTATGAGACGAACATGCATCCATTAAGATCGGAATCTTTGAGGGGACAAAATTAGGAAGCAAATACTCGTAAATGCTAATAAAATATATTATAACTTGTTGGGAGTTTTCCGATATTAGAGAACTTTTTGACTGTTTTGACGTCGCTGAAATCCTTGTAAATAGTATTTTGCTCTATATTTCGGTGCACCAGAACCGCTATTTTATACGTACTTGCACTTCCTGCATACTTTAAATATGTCAACTTTTCATAACTATTGCACTCTTTTATGTTTTGCACACAAAATATTCTGACAATATCTGATGGACGTTTTGTATTTACTCTGAACTTGGTCAATTATAAGCTACAAATGTCATACTTCTACAGTCTTCTTCGCAGTTGTTTGTGAAAGCAAACTCCAGGTGTAAAAAAATCATCCGGGTCTTACCACCGCTTCCGCCAAAGTATTTTTCGGTAAAACTTCCTAAGGAAACTCTAACTTCATTGAAAATATGTACAAATGTCTTAAAATAGTGGCCAATATATAATCCCGATCAATTAAAATGTACAAAAAGTTATGATTTCTTTACGATCAATCTGTTATTATTCATAATGGTTAGGTGATAGAACAAGTAGTACAAACACTGAACCTTGCGTGTATAAATACTTTCTTACATTCTTCTTCTTTTTTATCATTATTATTATTATACAAATAGACGTACTTGTAACCTACCTAAGTACATGCATGCATGGAGAAGAATTAGAGGAATGTGATTGAGTGTTCCCATTCATACTGTCATCCACATACACGCACACTCTTTTTTTATTTAAATACAGAGCGAGAGCGAGTGACGTATCCTCTCCTAAAGCTCGTCCTTTACCTTATCTCCATTTCTTAGAAAGGTATAAACTTAGTGACGTACCTAGTGAAGCTGAAAAGTAGGATAGAAGTTTTAATAACACGAAGACAGACGACCAATTAATTAATCTTACGCCTGACTTTAATTGGAGCTTCTCCTCCTCCATCATTTCTTTTTCTTAAATAAAAGAGAGAAACCAGAAATGATTAACTCGAAGGAAGCCTCCAATTAAAATTTTTCCAAAAGTTTCCACCTTGGTACTTCAAAGTAGAACGCCAGCCTCCAACGGGACTTTAAGAGGATGAAGAAGTATTCCTGCCTGTATCGATAAGCCCAGGTAAATTGATACGGTAATTAAATTCTACGTAACTTTGTAGAGATTGTTTTAGGAAGTTGGTTTTCTGCGCTTCCTTTATACCCCTCACATGTAACCTGAAGATTGAAATACACTCACACACGTATTCCAGATAGTGAACGCAAAACATTAATACCCATTATGACGTGAAGTAACAGAAATAGACTACATTATTCATGCTAATAGTTTAATTAACTGGATAATGCACTAAATTCTCAAGTTATTAACAGTATATGTACAAGGATTAAAGATTATTTTGAACTGCAATGTCTTATTACTTCTTTTTTGCTTGCTTGCTGCTTTACAGATTTGATAACGAGTGGCGGTGGGGCTGTGTCAGATTTGTAGAATTTCCGGACAGGTGGAAAGTTTTCTCAGAACGTAGAATACATTCATATCCCAGGTCTGAGGAAAGAGCCAGGGGAAGATTTTTGCGGAGAAGGGGCTGCTACTAATCGAATATTTAGAATATTATTACATCAAATCACAATTTGTAAGTAATTTGAAATATGTACCTTTCGTATTATTGAGGCTCAATTCACTATACAAATTGAATGCTTAATTTGGACCAACGCCAATGTGTAGAAACAACGTTTTTTATGCTAAAACAATTAAGGTAAAAGCACCACTAGCTGACTATTTAGGAATTTTGTTTCCAAATAAACTCGTGTCTTCCTTATTTTCAATTAAAATATCATAGTAAGTTTTTTAAAGTGAATTTTAATTCTACGTCTGATCTAACAAGGGCAGTTTAGTCATAGTGCTGTTACTGCCCATAAAATTAATTTTATCTTATCTTACGGGCAGTTTAGTCAGGTAAAATATTGTCAATTAGTTTAGAATGCAAAAATGTTTCAGTAGTTGACCCTCGGCGATAGCGAAATTCTAGTAGGTGACTGACTATCTATTGATGGAGTAGTTGACCAGGTGTTCTATAAGATCAAGGACACCCAAGTTGTGATTTTCAGAGGGGGTGAGCTTAAAGCGACAATTTTTCTATGATTTACTAAAAGTTATCAACAGGTTAATCACAGCAATATGAACTAAGTTAAGGGCGCAAAAACTTAAAAAGAACCATGTCATAAAATACATTAAACCTAGATTAAAATATACTAGAGGTTGATTGGGAATGCTTAAAACAGTATAATAATGTTAATGACTTATTTAGTAAGCTTTATGATATTATTTGTGAAATATTTGCCAAATATGTCACCTACAAAAGGAACTATGTTCTAAAGTATCCGTGCTGGTTTACTAAAGACATTGTTAGAAAACTCAAGGTTAAAGCAATTCTAATATAAAGTCTACATACAAAATTGAAAATTCCAAACCCTACTATCAGGAATTTGTTCGATTATGTAGGGAAGTCAAGAAAGACATCAAAATCGCCTATAAGACTTTTATATCAAATTCTGAAAGTAATATCAATAATGATGGAAATTTATTAAAAACAAAACAAAACATCCTCCTCCAAATATTTTAAAATTTGTGTAACAATGAAGAAATAGCTAGGCCTAATACGTTTGCACAGTATTTCTAATCAGTATTTGTCTCTTTTTCTCAACCGTTCAATAATTTTGATAGCAATTCTAGGGGTTACGAAGAAATTGGAATATTCTCTGTTGACCAAATACATATGTAAGAAATAGAAAAGGCTATCAAGAATCTAATATCTAGAACGACAGTTTGATCTGATGGCATACTCTCCTATATAGTAAAAGGATGTGTTGATATATTTAAATATCCCCTATTGATTGCGTTCAACTTGGCACTTAAAACATGTTTTTTTCCCTAAAAAATGGAAATCTGCTTTAGTTTGTCCTATGCCTAAAACAAACAACGTACGAGAAATCCCCAACCACAGGCCTATAGCAATCTTACCAGACTTTGCAAAAGTCTTTGAACATATTTTTATATCAACGAATTATTAATTAAGTGAAGCCAGATACCTCAACTAAACAACATGATTTTGTTTCACAAAAATGCTAACGAACTTTGCAAATGTTACATATTTTATTGCAAACTCGTTGGACGAAGGAAAGCAAGTCGATGTGATTTATATTGACTTTGAAAGGGCGTTTGACAGAATTAATCACAATGTATTAGGAGAAAATCGGGTAGCCCCGGACATTGGGTATCATCGGACAGTATAAGTTCCGAAATAGCCGTATGAATTAGCAACACTGTATCAGCAGAAAAAGAAAGAACTTTGTTCTCCAGTGCACGTGCAAGTGGTAGGAGTTTGTCTGTGAAGAAGTGTGGACGTGCTGCGAGTCATTGTGTTTCTGTTCATGCCTTGTTCGTGCAGAGGTACATTTGGGAAGCACATTGCTCTCATTAAGTTAAGTAAAATAAACACAAATAAATGTCAGTGTACTGATTAGTGTTTGAACAAATCGTGTGTGAAACCTCAAATACATATCCTACTAGGTAAATTAAATCACTATCACTTCTATCCATCCTTGGTTAAGTTCATTTGCTTTTATCTAACTCATCGCAGACAGCTGTTCTATTTAAAGGATACAAATCTTATGAATATTATTACAAAACTGAAGAATACAAATCAGGAGTCCCACAAGGCTCGAATATTGGAACGTTATTATTCCTCTTGTTCATTAATGACCTACCGGAATTCATACCAGATAATGAAAAAGTGTTATTTGCAGAGGACCTCAAAATATATGCTTAAATTAATTCCATGAAAGGCTATAAAACTACAGCATAGTTTAGACAACCTTACTAACTGGTGTGCTATCAATGAACTTTAAGTCAATACGAAGTATTATCATTCAGTAGAAATAAAACGATTTATCGATTTAATTATTAAACTCATAAGTATGCATTAAGTAAGCCCGACGTAGTTAAATATATTGGTGTCACGTTTGATATGAAATAAACGTTTAACAACCATATAACAAATATTATACATGAAGCTTTTAAAATGCAAGGATTTGTAATAAGGATGGGAAGAAAGTTTAACAACGTTTTTACATTAAAGAAAATGTACTATGATTATGTTCGTTAGAGCAAAGGAGTAGCATTTCTTATGTTATTTAGCAGGAAAATAATTCAAAATGGTTTAGATTGCACAGACTTAGTATCATTGTTATAGTTTAGTGTCTCGTCATTACAAGCTCGCATAGACAAAACTGGTTCTTTCCCCTGCAGAAAGGCAAGGGCAATATATCGACGAAGTCACCAATCTGGAGAATATGTACTACCTACAATGACATGTGTAGAACTTGCATCAAATTGGGTGTATGTGATATATCTTCCAAAATATTTAGAAATATTGTAATAAAATGTCTCTAAATGGACGTTGTAAATATCGACGGTCTAATTGGGCCATAAAGCATCTTGTGTTGACAATAAATAAATAGAAAAAAAAGTAAATAAAAATAACAAATAAAATATAGAAAGAACATACAAACATTTTAGTTTTAGTTTTATCTTGTAAAGTATAATTTTCTTTGTCTAAGGGGGGGGGGGAGCAAACGCCACCTTTACCTCCCCTGATGGGCACCCTTGTGTAAGATAATAAATTGAAATAAGCCAACCACTATTGATGAAAATATGCAACAGCCTGCTCAGATTAATATATTACGGCTTATTAGGGATCTTCTTACGGGCTAATCTGGAACCTTTTCTATAATAAATTACTAATTAATAATATTAATGACGTCCGTATAAAGAGCGCGTCAATCCCTATATTAACTGCCAGTAAAATTGAATAATTCGATGAAATTTCAGTGTACGTGGAGCATGTTTGCATAAGGTAGTATTTGCTTGTCAGTTGAAGTGTACTTATGATATGGAAAGAAATAACAAACTGTTTAATTGTTCCATTTTGTTACCAGGATTGTCACACTCTTGAGGCAATCGTCACTAATCTGTTCATTTAGTTCAGAAAATTTAAAATAATAACGCTTGGTATAGTTGACCTTTCTTGCTCCATTTATATATCAGAGAATATCCTAGCAATACTCCAAAAAAGCAGATGTATTTTAAGAAAATAACTGAGTTCCTTTTAAGGGATAGCATCAACAAAGTAATTCTTGGTCGAGAAGCGAGTCGTATGATCACATGTAGACTTGAAGTTGCTCCAACCGTTTTGTGTTTATAATAACTTTAGGGGCAGTCGAAGCTGATCCACTCGAGATTACCAAAACTTCAACGAGTCTCCAGTCTTGAGCACAACATACCATGTATTCATGGTTGAAAACTAACTTTAAGAAAAACTCAATTCAAGTTAGGCCGGCTTTTCATGCACGTTATTTCCTTACGATTTGCCTGAATAGCCAATGGAAACCCGTGTGTAAGTACTTGTTCTACGTGTAACACGAGTGTGTATTGGCCTTCGTGGAAACCGCAAACAAAGCACGACTGTCCCTAAAGTTGTCCCTCATGGTTTTCCGTTTCAATAATTGACCCAAATGGTGTCGGTAGTTGACCTACGGATCGCAAGATTTTGTTTTTCAGAACTACCTTCAGAGTTGCCGGGCTGTGGAGAGCCCACTTGGATACACTTCCGGCACGGCACAGAACTTTTGCGTAAACAGAACTTTTTAATAAACAGTACTTTTGCGAATGCCCACCGATAACCGGGGGCTGCGCCCCCCTCCCTTCCTGGGCTGACGCCGCCCAGCTCCCTTCGGACGCTCCCCTCCCCCCCGAAAAACGCAAAAACTTTAATTTCTTTAAAAAAAGAAATATGTAAAAAGTCAACGCCACGGTTCGAACCCGGGACCTTTGAATCAGTTTCCCGACGCCTTGACCACAAGGCCAAACTGCATCTGCCCAATCGAGCGCTTCTCTCTGTTACGTATAGTTCAATATACGCGAGAGTGGGCTATTGATACAGAAAGTGTTTCCACATGAGTTGAACAGCCCGGCAGGTAGTTCTGAAAAAAATATTACCTCCGGATTATCAACTGGAACCAGCTGGATTCCAGATTTGACAATGTATTACTAACACTGTTTACAAAGAACTGGGAGATCACAAAGCACACAAAAGCATACCTCATTTGAACGAGTTCTTGACCTCTCCGCTCAACTTCTCAAAATGTTGTAATTGTGTGATTCGGTAATTGACACTCCCAAGAAATAGCCCCCGGGTTGTAGCTTGAGGCGCGTATTTCATTAACTCCAATTTAAGACAACAGACCAATCTAGATCTGCAGGTATTACTAATATGGAAGCAAAATTAAGAAGTTTTTCCCCAGTCCAAATATCCCTTCTTAACAAAATGTTTAAGGAAATGTCAAGAAATTACACCTGCACAAAGTTAATCTTCCGTAATTAGTACCCAGAATACACTTCATTACTGAAGCAGCAAGGAATGATAACAGACAAAATGGCATATCGGACTCTTTTCTTTTCATAAGAATAAGATTATCATTGACACCAGTGCTGTTTGGAGATATTTACTTCCAAAAGGTCGACTACTGGTGTATTTACCTTTTGTTAATTGTGTTCATCGCGAATATTGGCTTGAAATGTCAGTGAAATATAAATGCTATCTCAATACTGGACGTAAAGGTCACAACTTATCAAATTAATTTGAATCTGTGACTCTTCTGTGCGATTTATAATTAGCAGTAAAAGACTACTCAAAGTAAAGTTGGAGCCACGGTCACTCAATGGTAAAGCGCTCACCTCTTCTGTATGGGGTCCTTGGTGTGATCCCGAGTCTTTCCATGAGGGCTTGGTGGTGGACAAACACCATGTGCGTGGGCTTCCCAGCGCTTCTCCGTTTCTTTCTATTTTATTAATTCCACCAATCACCATCATCATCTTAAATTAATTTAAAATTCAAAGAAGTTTAGAAACTAGGAATTTGATTAGAACCTTGTCTATTGATAAACTCAGAAAATAATGCATGATTCCACAGTTATACCAATGACAACCATGGAAAAATCGGAAAAAACAAATCTACTTACTTTAAATATATTCATGTATTGAACAAAGGAGAATCAGAATTCGCATTTTAAATTTCAGGGTTATCGATTGTCGTAAAGTTACCAATTTTGGGGAAAACATTTACAACCTTGTACTTTTTCGTTGGAAATAACAAATAGAACTAGATACAGGTAAAACACATCTACCAGTGTCACTCACTGTTAACAGTGTTGACAGAGTTATTTATAATACTGAAGAAAAGTGTATTTTAGGAATACACCATTAATACCCTGGTACAAATGTTGTAAGCCTTTATTAGATACGTCTCTTTCTAACGGTCAATGAACAATCTTTCCTAATGACACCAGGAAATGTTGGAATCAGCCAAATGTATTGGCTTTGTTCAACAATTTACACATTTCGTAAAATCCGACTTTGTCAGCTCTGTTTTACAGTCGTGCCTGAGTGATAATTGATGTTTCATTGATTCACAACGTCTTTAAAACTCACAATACACAGGGCTTTTTGTGCGCAAGAACGATATTTCTATGTTATTTATATTAATAGTTACGTTTTATGAAAGAGGGAGTTAAATAACATTTGGGACACTCGTTACATCGCATGTGACAATAATACCAAAGTAAGTAAAGGAGGCTCGCGAGAGAATATGCTACTTTGTCAACTATAACGATGTGATTTTCTAAGTGTTCTGCAGTGCGCCTTTCTAATAGATCAGACATTTTACTGCTAGCTGCAACCCTAATTAATAAATAAAACTAAAATCGAAAGCAACTGCATTTTAATATATATCCTATGAAAATTATGTTATGCATTAATATCCACTACGTACATAAGAGATTGATTGTAAAATGGTTTTAAAAGTTTATTAACTGCGCTTAAGTCATCCGTTCAAAGGAATTAACAAGAAAGAAACAGTATCTGCATATCAACACAAAAGTAATTTTTTCGAGACAATTAATCAATTTTATTTTGAAAAATTGACTAAAGTGTAAAACAGAAACTATGTAATAATGAATCGACCTGTTTTTCTATTAAACTGACTTTATTAACTGTCCACTTTTACTCCAGATATTATTTGGAGAGTTTATCCAGCATTAAATTAAAGTTACTTTATCGTATCTACTAACGAGTTCCCAATTCTTCTTCAAGTATTTGTGTAAATTTAATACAAAGTTACAGTTCATATTTATTATTGGATGTTTTAAACTGTACTGCGAGGAGTTATTTCTTGTAAATAAAGAACAAGAGGACTGCTTACGTCGATCTAAGGAATGTGATACAGTTATTACTAAAGGTAAGAGGGACAAATACAATTGAACTGAAATGGGAACGAAAGTCAGTCAGAAAACCGGAAATAGAATAGACTGGTCTGCTTCTGGGTATGAGCCCGGGAAGATGAAGTCCAACTGGAACCCAACAAAGTACCAACGTTGTCCTCTTTTTTCCATTTCATACACTCCAACCGAATCAAAGTATCAAAAAAAGAAGGAGAAAAAGCAATAAAAGTCTTCACCAATAACGTTCCAATACCAGATCTATTCTCCAGTTCAGTCCCCTGCTGTTGCTGCTTTTTTCTTCTATTTCTTTTATTTGTTCATCTCTCTGCCATGTCCTCAATCAATATACTGCAACATGAAGAAAAATGTGAAGGCAGGACTTTAAAACGAAACTTCTTCAAAAAGGATATAAACCTCCAAAGAGGAAACTTTTTTCTACTCATCATTTCCTCTTTCACTATCATGCCATCCCCACCCGCCCACCCATCATCTTCAAATGTTTGTGTGTCACAAAACAACCACATAACAATTGTCTGGATTTCCCTTGTGGTTGCACACGTGAAGTTCTTCGAAGGAAATGAAGATTGTTCAGGATAGTAAGTAAAAGCTCTGGAGTAAGATATGCTGAAAGTGACGAAACATTTTCCTTTCTTTTCGACTCTGTTCGAAGGCCGTAGCGGCAGGCAACTTTTCAAGTGAAATTCTATGTAATTCCTTTATTTGAGCTTTCACAACAGGGATGCATTAGTTATCCAGCCTGCGGCTTGCTCACGCGTTCCATACACAGCTTCATAGGAAATAATTTACAACAGGAAAAATAGCTTCTATTATAAAAATGATTCTGATATTCACATGGTAAAACTGAAGACAAAGCTACCAACCGACCGTAACTCGGTTGGTAGAGCGTTTGCTTCGCACGCGCAAGGTACGTTCCTTGTTGAGCACAAATCCAGCCTCCTAAAATTTCTTTAATACCTTGAACACGGTTACTTGTTATTTGTCTGCTCTCTCTGGATGACATGCGTTGTTCTCAGCTGCAATCACCCTGGGATTCCAACTACTACTCATCAGCACAGTCTTGATCCGTTCACAGAGGGTTGTCGCCATGCTGAATCACCTGGAGTGAGAGAATGGCAAACCATTACATTTCGCCAAAATCCAACTTTCAGGATCCTATATTTTTAACAAATAAACATAGGTGAAGAATGACGTCATATTTTAATTTCTAGTAACAAACTCGCGCTATGTCACATGAACCCCTTCCAATATAAAATTATCTACCTAAATCGAAGATGGCGATTTTCAAGTTGGTCATTACCATGGTACAGGTTCCCACGTGAGGTATCGCCCGATCAATATCATTTAGTCTCACTCCGTTCACCCGTTTTTGACTTATCAGTTCGTTTCCATACGTTTGCCTCACACTCTATAATCTTCAATTTTTGTAATTTACTCCAGATGCAATTTACAGTACAAATTAAAGAGCATACTCAGTACGCAAATATTTATTAATGTTACTACTATAACGTTTGAGTGTTTACATATTTGCATCAGAAAAATGTGGCCATCTAACCAATCATGGGAATATACACATTTGGCTTGAATTACATTGTCTAGAAGGCTAAGCTGGAACTAAACGAGGACTTGCAATGCAGCCAACACCCATTTTCACATTCTGACTCAAGAGTGTCCTCAGAGTAATGCTAGTAAACCGCATGCTTGTTGTACATATGCAGAAGTTCTCAAAAACATCAATGCGTTTGGATTGGTATATTTCGTGAGTTAACGATGTACGATAAATTCGCTCCTTTGTTGCTCGAACCAATCACAAATCACCATATTCACATGACATGTAGTGTTTTACTGATGTATATACCATGGCTGTGAAAGAAGAACTTCCACATGCACTCATGCACGTTATTGCAAATTATGTGTCTCAACTTCTACTCAAAGTATAGATTCTTATTAGCTATCTGAAAGTCGCTAGGTTCTATAGTCCATGATGCATTTATCTCACTTCTTGACTTTAACATATTCTTAAACAACGAGCCATGATTGAAATATTCAATTACTAAAACATACTTTCGATTGCTACTCATATGTTTAACGATTAAACCACGTAACAGAAATATACATTCAAGACAACACATTCAATGATCTCCGACATCATCTTCTTCAATTCAAACTTTTCTGTAAAAGAAATAAATAAAAACAATAAAGCTATCCCCAGTGCGATACGAACCGTGCATGGGGGATGTGGAAGTAGCACTCCACATTTTCTTGACCTACGGTACGAAGTGAGGCGGGGTTGTCAGTCCCACGCTCGACCACCTTTACCTTCACAAGGCGCCCAGGAATATCAATGACACTCTGGTATTCAATTTGATAGGAAGCAGAGTGCACCTCAGAGCGCCAAGCATGGGAACACTGAGAGAAAAGTATCCAGTGTCCTGGCCTGGTTTTGAACCCGGGCCGCCCGATACCTATCCAAAAATGATTTCACTATATCGATATTACCATCTTCAATCATTTCCATAATTCAACCTTTAATTTGTGCGAATTCCAGATGTTTCATCACAAACTCATATCCCAAAGTTTTAATTGTTTATATCATCTTGTCTTCTTTGGATTTGCTATTCCACTCTTTCTTCCTCTTCTTCTTCTTTTTCACATTACTGATCTCTGACAAAGAATTACTAACATTTATCTCTTCTCCTTCCTCAAGCAATCCTCAACCCTGTGCTGGTATCTCCTGTCCTCCTTCGTCCCTTTTCACTTATGTCATACTATCAAATATTATACTCTGTCCTTCTAAATGTGGATCTGCATTCTCCTTTTCTTCCACTATCATCATGGTCTCCTCCTGAGAATCGTCCCAAACCACAAAAGGTGATAATTTCAACTCATTAATCTTTTGACCCATCTGATCTTTTAAACCATTGAAAGCTAATTGTATCCTCCGATGAAGTTTGTCTATTCAAGCTGGAGTTAAGAAATTTACTTGACCAACACTTGTCGCTGTTACACAAAACTCTATACACCCCTGGTATCTCTTACTTTCATAACACACAGCTGCATGTTAGCGTAACATACTACATTGATTGGATCTATCTTTATCGCTGTTCCGTAATGTTCCATAGCCTTGACAAAATCCCGGACCCGATAAGACTCATTTCCCAGAACTCTATATCTGTCAGTATCAAATACATCCTCTTCTCAGTTCTGAATCGAATTATCTTTGACTCTCAAATCACCTATTCAAATAGTTTATGCTTTTTCACTTCTCTTGCACTTATCCCTATGTTCATTCAAAACAATACAATAATCTACCTGTTCTATATGCATTGCTTCAATGTGCCCTTCATTAGGTTTAAAACTAAATTCTTCCGTATGAATACCTACATGAGACAATAAAATGATTCGTTTGAATTCCACAATCTATTAAAGTAATCTCATTATTACTCTCAAAACGTATATCAGTAACTAAATCAAAACCATATACTTCGTCTGTTTGTGGTTCCTTCGAAGCACTAGGAATATTTTCTAAAATAGTTACATCCATAGAAGCCACTTCCTTATTTACTCTCTCATTTATTTGTTTTCGAACTTGACGTTCCCAATTCGTGATCTCATCATACATTGTTTTCATTTTATCCCCAACATCTCTATCCCCTCTATAGCTGTTATTAAACTATTATCTTTTCCTGGTAACTTGTTTTTCTTTTGACTTATTAAAACGCTCCTTCAATCTCGTAAAAGATGATCCAAGCCTCTTCTACCCAAAATAGGATGTACATTCGGTTGACTAGTTACCACAAAACATTAGATGTAGCAAGCCGTTAAACATCACATACAATTGTACTTCACCTACGACAGACAATGTGGTATTGTTGACTAAATATAAAATACATGATCTAGATACCGTATTTGCTTCACAATTTAAAATCCGTAATAGTTAAAAAGGCAATAAATTTAACGAAGGTCATGTATCACATAATAATTTACAAACAAGGTTACCAATTTGCAGATCAACTTGCAAGGATGGAGAATGAAAACTATCATATGCATAAGTCATCCCTAATTCGTCTATATACAGGGCTGGATCCAAGATTTTCTGACGGGGGATGCACTAATAACTACCCATACATTTAAATTAAATTTAATTTTTTAAAATGCCTTTAGGCATCTGTTGTGTGAATAAGGAATTGCCGCGGAAATGCTGCGTCTGGTATCGGGAATCGAACCCATGGCCTTCCGAATTTTCAGTATATAATTAGCTTTTTTGTTTCATTGTAATGTGAGACCCAGAGCCCGGCCCTTCCTGTTCACACCACCTTGCTGGATTTTCTCTGGCTTTGCTTATGTAATAAAAGAGATTTCTTCTCTTCCGTTTTGTAGTTATTTAAGTGTACGAACGATTTTGTGATTACGGTTTTGTTCCAGCATTTTTCAGCTATTCCCGGTTAACTTTTCCATTTTATCTTGTGCAACTATTTGTGCTCATGTGTTTGGCAATGGACCCATATGTGTGTATCAACTCGTATCAGAGTCTGAGGTTTAATTTTGCATTACATATTATTATATTTTAAATCCAGTATTCCGGTTTATGTGCAATACGGTTTAAACCGTCTGGTGCTAGTGGCTGTGGTTATTATTTTTGTGAGAATTTAGATTTTATTTAAGGTGTTCAGGAAACTCCGGCTCAGGCCTAATATTTTAGTATTCTAAGTTTCTCTTTCATATCGAGACAATTTGATTTAGTGGTCACCCAGTCATGTAGCCATGTACTGGCCAGGCTCTTGGCTGCGTGACCTGCAGTATATTCTGTTGGTTAGATCTGTTTCATTTTCCACTTTTGTTCAGTTGGTGTTCCGGTGTTTAAACCAAGTCTTTCTTCAACCTAAGGTTTCATTTTTGTGCTATATAAAGCAAGCTTTGTTATATATAATGTTTTAGCGAGATGTTTGTTGTGTATCAACTTACCAAGTGTGTTTTGAAAACTTTCCAGTCACTTCTAAGCCCGTAGTTGGGTCAACAGAGTGCCAGCAAACCCCTCCTTGTTAGCTTGGGGTGGTATGTGGGAGTCTCCTCGATTACTTCTGTCTTTGTACTTAGAAGTACATTTTGCGCGCACGATTTGCAGTTGTACTAAGGGGAACAATTTGCAGTGATAATTTGTTTTTTTCGAGTAGGTTGTACTGAGAAATACAAGAGGGTCACCTTTTCATATGTTTACTAAGAAGTATATTTGTGGTGATGCTTCGCTTTTTAAAGTAAATGGTACTAGAAGTGAATCGCTTTTCTTTCTCTAACTGTACTAGAAATGTACAGGTTGTGGTGATCAAGTTGCCCACACATTCGAGACCATACCATTAAGTACAGATCTGTGTGTGTAACATTCTTGTATCTCCGTTGTTTCCATCTCCTTGTAAGCTACTTGGAGACTGTCTGCTGCCTTCGACATGACACCCCAGAGGTTTTCGGAAAGATTTGCTATTTTCACTGCTAACTTCAGATTTTAGATAGTGTATATTTACAATGAATCGGGGTGCAAGTGCACCCCCGTAAATCCGACCCTGTCTATATACATTAAATGATACGCACATACAGATCACAGATATCAAATGTGACATAAATCCTTCAACATTCTCCGTTCTAATTTTACTATTATAAACTTTCTCTACTAGCTGAATATTTCTGGCCAAACACACTACCCTAAAGTGACCTATTTTCTGGCAACGAAAGCATATGTCATTGTAGGCTTTACATCTTCGTAGCTCGTGAAATGTAGTACAGTTTTTTTTTCATGGATTCTGTCATGTTGTTCTACTCGATCTATCCCTCATTCCAAAACGTTATTTATTGTATCCTTTTGTAATTACCTGACCCTCCTTAAATTCTCAATGTGTCCGATTCTGTATCAATCCGTTCCATTAATGAAGCTATTTACATAGTTTTACTAAATGTTAAACTTGATACCGAAAGAAGCATTTTTTCGTACCACATCCGACTTTAATCCCACCACAAATTGATCTCTGAACATAACATCAGCAAAGTCTCCATACTCGTAATGAACTACCTGTCTCTAGCATTCTCACAATCTTGTATGGACTTTATTTCGGACTGCTTTAACATATGAAAACGGTATATTTCTATTATTTCCGTGTGTTTCTTACCAAAATGTTTCAATAAAGTAATTTTAATCTCTCCATACGTCTTTGTCCTATTGGAGATGGCACACTAATATCTTTAAGCACATCGAAAGCCTCTTAACAGATCATTGCTAATAGAGTACTCTATTCTTCTCTTCCGCAATCGACTGTGCTGACCAAAAAAGTTTAAATGTTTCCAAATAGGTTTCTATATTAACTTCGTTCACGTTCAATGCCTCAATTGTAAACACGGAATGCTTCATCTTTAGTAATCAACACCGACTTGCCCGACTGCAATATATGTATCTCAACTTCTATTTAAAGTATAGATTTTTATTAGCTATCTAAAAGTCGTTACGTTCTATAGTCCATGATGCATTTATCTCATTTCTTGACTTTAACGTATTCCTAAACAGCGAACCAAGCTGATTGAAATATTCAATTATTAAAACATACTTTCGGTTGATACTCATATGTTTAATGATCCAACCGCATGTTAGAAGTATACATTCAATACAACACATGTACACTCATGCTCAAAAAAAATTTCGCATGTCTTTATTTGACAATTTTTGGCAAATAATATTTTTCTTCTTGGATTCTGGCGTTCGATTAATGGTTTTACTTGTAAAGAATGTAAAGACGAATATTTCCTGAAAATTTGTCAAAAAAAAAATAATAAGCAAAACTAGAAAGAAAAAACTAAATATTGAGAAGTTGTCGAAAAATTTCTAAGTCAAAAAGTCAGACATTTGGCAACATAGGGAAATTCACAGGAAAATTTAGAGGAAAAGAAGGGATTTTCTTTTCTCGCCGTAACAGTCAATATCTTTAGTACTATCTGAAACTGAAAATAGAGAAATATTAACTCAAATGAACCAAATACGCAAACAAAGGTTACAGACATAATGCATGCGCCGTATAATCATATGACAGAAACTACCACATTCCCCGAAAAGGAGCGAAAAAAGACATAATATCTCGTTTAACTTTTGAAGTGAAGACCCAATCAACGATTCAGTAAGAAATATTTATCAAAAAGGAATAGATCACAACGCCCTCGTGGCGTAGTTGTTAGGTTGTGGGTATGTGGAGTGAAGGGTTCTGAGTTCGAATCTCCACTCATCACTAGTGATTTTATTAAAAACATAATTTCGAATACAAATCGGGATGATTAACTTTTGTAGTTCGCGATTTGTTTCTTTTTTGTATTTTCTCATTGCTGATAGAAATGTCTTTCTTACAATACGGGTAGACACTCGGAAAAGTGTAAGTGTTTTGTATTAAATTTTATGAGACAATACATATGTGCTCAGAACTGTATTCTCATGTAAGATTTAGCAACAGGTCCTATGAATGTATGTGCTCCAAAGCAGTTGCACTTCTAATCACTATACCTAATCCATATTTAAAATTAGTCATGCACATTACGTTTCAAATTCCCAATAAGTATCAGAACGTTATAGTATAAATATTACTTTCATGTTATGTATAATATCCCTATCTACGAACCCTTGATTTAGCTTACGAATTGCAACAGTGTATAATGCCTACAGGTTTCTATAATATTCTATTATTATTATTATTATTATTATTATTATTATTATTATTATTATTATTATTATTATTATTATTATTATTATAGTAGTCGTGAGTTTTCACAGTGATATAGAAGAAGATGTTAAATAATAAACTATTCTTCTTAAAACTAGTCTAATTCTCAAAATTTTGACAATTTCCAGTTGGCAGAATGCAAAACGTCTAATTTAGAAATAAAAGATATTTACCTAAGGATAAGTAGGCCCTATGTTTACGTTATAGATATAACTAGTGTAACTCTTATATTCGACTTCAGCAAATGTTTTCCTTATTACAAGACTAGGTGGCTCAAGTGAAAGAGAGTTTTTCTTTTCACTAGCATGAGGTCGCAAGTTCGAATTTCCTTGATTGTATAACTTTTATCGCTCTTTTTTAAACCAAAATGAGTACTGCATGCGTTCCAGCAAAAATTGTATGAAAGATCAGCTCTTTCATACAAGTTACCATACTTCGATATTACAATGAAAACAAATTCGATTATTCGCTTTTACACATTCGTTTCCAAGACGAAGCCATAGACTTTAAAGACAAAGATAAATAAAACATTAGTTACACGAATAGATTCCCTTCATTCAAGTATCATTATTAAACAATCTTGCGATGAACAAGTTGAAGTCTCTGTAGTCTTATATAAGGATTATTATCTAACTTCAGTAACATTTTCTTAAGAAGGGAAAACCTACTCACAAAATAGCAAAAACAACTATATAAACTAATTAATGAAACACAATCACTAGTTTATTACACATTCTGTGTTTTGCTTTTGAACAAATCGAGAAATGTATTCCTTTAGGGTTAGACATTGGATGCTTTTCATTTGTAAATAAAAGTCAAATTAAGTACCACCGATTCTTCCAAAGATAATATTGCGAGATAATTACTAATTGTAGTTCCTAGGAAAGCAACGCGAAAGTGGATTTCACTTCGTTGAGTCAGTACATGAAAACTAGACTATGCTTTGTTACTATAAACGAAAGAGGTAAATATATTTCAACTCAGTATATATACTAAACCTAATTATTAGTCTGTGTATTAGTTGACTCTATTCAGTGTTTAATTCCTCTTCGTCTTCCTTTAAAAATGATATTGTTGTCGATTTGTCTATCTTTACTATGAAAACTAGTGTATTATAATTATTTGTGTCCAGTATGTATTCTAATGACGATATACTGACTAATTAAGGAGAGTCTATGTGTACTGAATCATTAATATTGATGCAGTATTATAGTGGGTGGCTTTTGAATAGCACTGTCATCAGTAATGTATTGGTTGGAATAAAAGTTAATGGTATCTATAATATGGTTTGCTGCTGAGGTATGAATCCACTTGATGCCCTGATTATCGGAAAACGAGTCTGCCGATTTTATGTCCGTTGTCTGGATATTTTAAATCTTAATTATAGCAATCTGGTACGTGCATAGATCTCTTACAGATTTTAACATCCCTAGTAACTAGAATAAATATACTATATATGTTTGCAGTTCAACACCTTAAGTCCCAAATGATACACGTAAGAAAGTATTAATTACTAATTATGATTATTTCTGAGGCTTTATAAAGAAGTACTAAAATGAACCAAAGCACCGCGAGAAAGCACTCGTATTTTAGAGAAAAGTTCTCTTTCCACCTATTAATAATAGTACGGTTACTAACCAAGTAGTAGGGAGAATCAATGAAGTTGCAAGAGGATGTATATAGCCTTCTCCTAAGAAAGTAGGTCGATCTGTGTTAACATATTTATACGTGTTGTGGCAAGGGAGGAGAAAGTTCGTATACTAATCAAATTTATCGCCTTTAGGCATTTAAGGCTCAGGCCGGGATACGGAAGGGTAAAGCATTTGGGAAGGTGTGGGCCAGGGCCTCGTTGAAGGTACCATTCCGGAATTTGCCTGTGCTGACTGAGGAAAAACCCTGGAAAGCTTCAGTTAGGATGGTTGGCCGCTGGGATGAAGGCCGATGGACGACCTCCCGAATGTTACGCCAACGATCTACCACTGAGCTACGGCGGCTCGGTTTTATATACTAATCAAATGTCCTCGAGAGAACAAAGTGCTACTCAACGTCAGAGTCACTATGTATCTATTCCAGGTAAGACATATCGTCATTTGGAATTAGAAGGAATATCCTCGGAGTTGCACACTCAGATTTGCCTGAAACTTTCACAACTGAAAGTCACCGGAGAATCATGGGCCGCCGCTTGGTGGGCGGGAATAGGTGAATCGAGCTCTAACTAGAGCCAACAAGCCCTGCGTTGCGTTGCCAAAACATATTCTCTGTAGAAGGTGTCAGATTACCAATCGTGCAAGGGTAGAAATACAAAACGAGGATTGTTTCTATGGGACTTTTAGCCACAATGGATGAATATGAGTGGAATAAAAAGCAATTTCATCGCTGTGATATGGAAAACTACGACACACCTCATGATATGTTCATGAGTGAAGTTTGGAAGGGAATTTATAATGAAAAATACATTGTATATACAATAAAATGTTTACCAGAAACGTACCTCCTTTTGAAGAAACGTTAACTTTACGAACTGTGTTTCCAAATTTTAACCCGAGAAATTAAGTGTAAAAGGCATCAGTCAGGAAATAGCTCAGTACGAATAAGTAAATTAATGTTGTACTAAGGCGATATGGGGAGACAAGTTGAGAAGAAAGGAAGTTGACGATTATTGTTAGTCAGTGTTTCGATAAATATTTCGAAATTATTACAATATTAAAATATACTTAATTAACGAACTCCTAAAACAACTCAGATGTCATTTGACATAGTATATTAACAATAACAACAGCAACAAAATAATGGATTTGGGAAGAAATTTGCCCTCGCCTTATTCACGGTACAATCTCAGTATTTGCCTGGTGTGACAAAGTGAAACCAGAAGAAAAGGTCTGCATAGACACGAACTCACAATCTTCGAAATGCAAAGCCAACAATCTATTAACCTACGACCGTTCGGCAATTCTATAAAGAATCCAATGACCTTCAAGAACAGTACATTGGGTAATAAGAATACGCGAGCATCAAGAGGCTTCTTACTATAATCAATGATGAAATAAGAACCATGTAAGTACCTAGTTGCAGAAGTAGGAAAGAAATGACAAAGTCTATCACCTTTTAAATCTTTATGATCATCTGCAAACATCTACAACATCTCCCAATGCAACATCTGCAAACTATGTAAGCTTCTTCAACCTGAATTGCAGTGTGCTAATATTTTAAATCTTAATAGCTTGCGTATGATATTGAAGTTAGGTCAGCAATATTTTCTCCGTGTTTAGAATTGATTAAGTTCATTGTGTTTGCGACAAAAGGATGAGAAAAGTATCTCTTTCATTTTCTGAACATTATTATTGAGTCGAATTTAAATGGTAACACATTCACAACTTGAATGAAATGGTAGCATATGCAGTTAATAAGAAAATAAGAGAGTTGTAAACATGTATGAAAATAAATATCCTGATTTCATTTGGATGAAAAACAAGTTTCTGGTCCTTAAAGTTTAGACTAATATTGTTAAAACCGCTATTCCCATAAAGGTGTACTCTCATATGTACTCTTCTTTATAGGTAGGATTTAAATAAATATCATGTACATAAAGGGACATCAACATCATATGTTTCAGCCACTTGAATTAGGTTGTTTCTTGTGTACGGAGGCTACTACTTTGCATGGCCATTCTAAACAAAGGCCCAAGCACTGGGAACAACACTCACACATGTTTGAGAATATATTATAAGGCTCGGGGCTTGCTCATGCTACGCTGTGTAATCAATAAGGTTCCTTGTAATGGAAGTGCCAAAGAGGTGAGAGCAAATAGCATAGAAAACGAATAGAGTTGCTTTTGTCTCTGTAAATGCAGTTTCCTGTATATATCTTGAATCCTTCAGATGCACATACCTGTTTAAACACTGCCTACAGCTATGAGTAAAAATATATAACACAATTGCGATTACATGTAGAATAACACTTTGAAATCTCAGAGTAAATCCCTTTTATCAGAAGAAAGAAGGAAGTAACGCTTTGACCTCTGCAGTAAACGTTGGATAATTTCGTGGAATAGATGCCGAATGCATCCAAAGCAGATGGACAAACTTTGTGTGTAACTTGATGTAGCACTACTTTGTAATGAAGCAATATTTTTGCTTCCAGTTGTGTAATTATGGATTTGTTGACAGTGACTTAATTTACGTAAGAGAATGAATGTCTAAATAAAGTTTAAACTCTCAAGACTTGAATCAGTAGAAGCAGCTTTTAAATTCCATGCAACGAGAAAGATACATTAGAGAAGAACGAAATTAGTGCGTCAATTTAGCTTTAGAGATCATTGCTTTACACTAACCTTAATATCTACCATTAAGGAATAAATTGTCATTCGATCAAATGAAAGAAAGAATTGTGAAACAATCTGTGATTTTTTCTGTTTTCTTTATCGTCCTCTGACGAGATACAAACAGAGAAATCAATCGCCTTCGATGAATATAATTATATATGTGTATGCATGTGTGTATTAGTGTGAAAGTTTCCTGGTTTAAGTTATTATGCCCGTAGACTACGTCAGATACTTATTTGGGGCAGATGCCTACAGTAGTGCAATTCCAAAACTAAGCATCTTGATAGAAAACTTGTATCGTGGGAAGAACTAGAAAATATGCTGTCTAACGAACTATAGTGAATTTCGCGTAATCTGTTATGTAGAGACTAAGCAAGTCCTTTGAAAATTAAAATCAATTTTTAGCCTAAAACTAATTTTCTCTAACCTTTAAACAGCTTAGGATGGAGCAAAATTCCATGACAGAGTAGAAAATATTCTTCAATAGGGTAGTTTCGACTGTCAGTTACGTGGTTAGATTGTATCACAAAGAAGTTGTGTGTGCGGCGGGAAACAGGTGAAGTGATGTCTTTCTCCGATGGTGGAGGTAGGTGCCAACTACCTAAATGAAATGCATCAAATAAGATTGTTTTCATGTTTTCTGGTTAAACACTCATTTCTTTGAACTGTTCTTCCTTAACAGAATATAATCATACAAGGACATTTGTAACTTGTAGAATACGTAGTTATTCAATAGAATTTGAATATCATTTATGACCTGCAGGCAACTATGGCACACTTTGGAATGTAGGTGGAGTGAAAATGTAGGAAAGAAGTCGACCAGCGACTAGTTTCGAAGGCACCATCCAACTTTGTGTGACTAAGGATAACCCTCGATAAATCTCAGTCAGGATGGACACCGCGAGTATCGAACCAAAATCGTAGTCAACGCTCTACGAACTGAACTGCGGCTGCTTGGTACATGTTCAATAGAATGTATGCCATATGTTTAATAACTGTTTTCTTATTTCACACAAAACATAATGTCATTTTTCCATTAAATTGGTATATGCTTCATTATTATATAAGGGAGATAAATCTGCGTTATCAAGCTGATGTCATCAAGGGGGACATTGATAGTGACACTTCACTTTAAGCGTCTCTCGTAATGAAAGTAGCAGGACCAACGAGGACATGGAATTGGGAGTTTATTTAGGGGTCTTTTCCGATTCGCAACGCCATTCATTAAACAAAGTGCAAAAGCCGTTGGCCAGCAAGCATTACAGACAGGAATACAAGTTGCAGAAGATATGTTGGAAAACCGACTTGTAAAAGAGTCAATTAAAGCACGCGTACGTGAAGCAGGATCGGCTTTAAAGTCAAAGACGGTAAATAAAATAAGCCAGTTGCTTACCGGTAGTGGTAAGAGACTCGCACGCAAACGGAGGGCTTCTGCACGTGTTGGATCACCAGTAAAGAGACGTAAACCTACAAGTATCAGGTCAAGAGATATTTTTAATTTACATGTCGTTTCTTACACCAGGCAGTAAAGAGTGCTGTAGCAATGAACTGTATTTGGTATCTGTACCCATGACACAAATCACCATTGAATCATCACATAACGTCGAATATCGGTCTATTTCCATACTGATATCCGAAGGAACGATTTAGTTTGTTATTGATGGAGATATTGTTGAGTATATTCATCCCGCGTACCTTTATCTCCACGTAAAATGTAGTCACATGCTCGAACGGTGACAACTTACAAGTTGCCGTAGTAGGTCCTCCACCCGTTGAGGCGGATATTTTTGGACCCGTTAATAATTTCCTACATTCCTTGTTTGGACAGGTCGATTTTTATTTAAATGATAAGGTTATTTCGTCTTCGAATGGAACTTATACCTATCGCTCCTATTTTGAATCCGATCTCAATTACTTGGAGGATGCTACTAATTCACATCTGTAAACAACCTTGTGGTATAAGGATACGGCAGGACAATTTAATACATTATGTAATGCTAATGTTGGATTTCAAAAACACAGTGCAATTTTTGCTTGCAGTGCTTTCATTGAAATGTTTGATCGTCTTTGCAGTGATATTTCATCGATAACAGTTGATCGCATTCTTCCAAATAAGAATACTATGCGCGTCGAACTAACTCGTAGCAAGATGCATTCTCTCTGATGGCAGCACAAGAGTCTACTTTTATAGTTGAATTGTAGGACGTCATACTGTATGCACGTCGTGTGGACATTTCCGTTGATGTAGCACTACAGTTAAATCGATATATGTTTCAGAATACTGGAAAAATACCAATAGCACGTGTAAAAATACGTGTACATACCATACAACAAAATGTACTGACGTACAATCTGGATAATATATTCTTAGGTAGTGTGCTTAAAGGTCTTGGTATTGAATGTGTTTCAAATACGACATTGAATGGGCCATACAATTAAAATCCCTTGCAGTTCCAACACTTTAGTCTGAACAAATTGCAAGTAAAATTGGGTTCTAGATTTATCCTCCCAGGCTTCTTACGCCTGATTTTGCAACAACTTGTATACTCAAAGTTATCATATGTTGATTTCCGGTACCGGTATATTCCATCAAAATGTTGTTCATACCATTTCACCTCAAGATTATCTAAATGGTTGTACGCTATATGCATCTATTTTGTCGCCTACCAATACATTTGACGGCTCTACGTAAGATGTCGTTAGGGATTCACCTGTTAATATTAAAATGGGGTTCAGCGTTCGTCTTCCACAGTTCATTACTTGTGCGGTCTATGCACAATTTGATTCCCTGATGAAAAAACTTACAAAGATCGAAATATCTACACTGATAATACCATCTAATTTGTTTTGTGCATCATGTTTGCACGGGTATAAAAGAGTGGGTAAACACGTACTTGCGTTAGTACACTAGCGTCAGCATGAGGGCGATTATTCACTTTTCCGCATTTTATCAAACGGGTGAAGATTACTTTATTGTTAAGGAATTGGCTATTGTTAATCCTGATGCAAATACACTAAAATCTTGGATATTTAAACCACCGTTCGACATCTCTGAACTTCCATTGATTATCCAGTTGGACAATGATTACTTATCGTCACATATTTTCGTATTGGGATGGTCAGAAGGGGATGTAGCATACAAGATATGCAACGAGTCCTAGTATGATATACAAAAAAAAACGTATTGTTTACTCGCGGACATCGACGCCAGCAATTTCTGGAACGTCTCCTGGGACGAACAATAGTAAATCATGAAGATTTACACAATCAACACCCCTGTTATTCTCTGCAATTCATTTTGCTCATCTCCAACATTAGTTTCATACATTTCTCTGTGAATTTTATGAAGCTCAGTGTTACAGTAAATGTGTAAGCTATTACGGTCTTGCACGCTATGTATTCCATAAAACTCCATGTGTATATAACCCCAAACCTATTACGCCATGTCCCAGTGATGATGATGGTGTATCAGAGTGACTATGTGGGCTGATCAGTTGTTACGTGTGGTGATACATGATTGTAAAACGGCATTCATCTAGACAGGTATATATATATATATATATATATATATATGAACAATAGTAAATCATGAAGA